>JABUQX010077746.1:25000-33005 GCA_015478945.1 Trachelipus rathkii
AAATGACTGCAATTTAGTTCAAAATTCAAACAAAGAAAATAAAGACAAAAAACAAAGTAAGACAAAACCTAAGTTGTTTTTTAAACAAAGGAAGACAAAACCTATTAACAAGCAAAGAAAGAATAATATTTTAAGAAGTTATAAAAAACTTTGTAAACTAAAGTTCAATAAGAAACAAGGAAGAAAAAGTACATTTCATAAAAAGAAAGACTTTTTCAATATAGTTGAGTTTAGTAAAAGAAAAATGAATGATATCACGAAACATTTTTGTTTTCGAAAAGTCAGAAAGAATAAAATATCATTTTTTATTCTTATAACCCAGAGAAAATTGTATATAGGATTTAAATATGTTTTCAAATATGCTTTCACGAAAGAGAATGAAAATTGACTTGATATTTTAGTTTAAGTAAAAGGAAAAAGAAATTTTCATATTTCTTTTTATTTTTGTTTAATTGAAAGGGTTAAGTAAAATTAATAAAGCTTCCGAAAAACGGGGAATGTTAATGTTTATTTAACATTAGAATTTCCTGCAATAGAACGTTGCAAGATTTAGTAAGCAAAAACGCGCATGCGTGAAACTGAGATATAACCTTAAGAAAATTCTCTCGGCACTTGCAATGTGTGGAGAATAACATGAAGAAGTGTTTATAAAATGAAGCTTACAAACAAAGATGATTTTACTATTTGATAGAGCCATTAAAAGCCCAATAAATCAGGTAAAAAAAAAACATTTTATGATATATGATTTGTTAACAAATGTATTTCGATTTGATCACTTGGAAAATCACTTGTAAAATTATTGACGGTCTATTATATATTTTGTTTCAATGTATTATATATTTGTTTTATATTTTAGTTATTTTTTGTATATAACATTTTTTACATTATTGTTTTTTGTTGTTTTAATTACAGAACCAGAAGTTCATTTATGGCAATATGTTCAAATAAAGCTGTATTAGAATTTCCGCGTATCATGATTCCTTCTTTTTGGTTCTATCTTAAGAAGCCAGTTTTAACATATATATATATATATATATATATATATATATATATATATATATATATATATATATATATATATATATATATATATATATATATATATATATATATATATATATATATATATATATATATATATATATATATAAATATATTTATATATATATATATATATATATATATATATATATATATATATATATATATATATATAAAAATATAATTATATATATATATATATATATATATATATATATATATATATATATATATATATATATATATATATATATATATATATATATATATATATATATATATATATATATATATAAAGAGAGCACTCTTTTATATATTATATTTATATATATATATATATATATATATATATATATATATATATATATATATATATATATATATATATATATATATATATATATATATATATATATATAAAGAACCTAACAAACAAAATAGATTTTATAAAATAATAAAAATATGCATGTCTTAACTTAGAAAAGAAATATATTAGTTGACGTTTATAAAAAGAAAATAAGATTTGAAAATACAAATGTCAGCCTTCAATCTTTAGGAAAAAGGTTATCTATGTGTGATGCAGTAGAAATGATGATCTGCATATGTTAGAAGAGAACCAGTAATGTAAACCGTAAGGCTGCATTAGGATAAAATAGACAGTGTATTAAGATAGATAGATAGATGGATAGATAGATAGATAGATAGATAGATAGATAGATAGATAGATAGATAGATAGATAGATAGATAGATAGATAGAGAGAGAGAGAGAGAGAGAGAGAGAGAGAGAGAGAGAGAGAGAGAGAGAGAGAGAGAGGCGTTGTGATTAACAAGCTCTTTGTGCTAAGATTCATATATATATATATATATATATATATATATATATATATTTATATTGTAATATTTATAGTCATAGGTTTAAATATATATCTATATATATATATATATATATATATATATATATATATATATATATATTTATATATATATATATATATATATATATATATATATATATATATATATATATATATATATATATATATATATATATATATATATATATATATATATATATATATATATATATATATATATATATATATATTGATCTTGTAATACTACAAATACTCGTAGTTAGTTATTTATTGATGATAAAAACCTTTGAGGTAATATTTTTCAAAGATGAAAGTAAAATTATTTATTAATACATAAACAACTTATTAAAATCACAAAATAAAAACAGATGCCGAGCTTTCGTGATCCATACTCGGTTCACATCTTCAGGACTGAGTGACAAAGGATTGGTGTTGATATGAATTTAGCTACTTTTATTCTTGTCTTCATTTTTGGCAACTTGGTAGTTTTTCAAAATTTACATTGATGACGTTCTATTTTTTAAGTTTTATTGATCAAGTTCATGAGTGCTTTTGATTCCTTCAAGTATTTGTTGGTAGTTAGATCGATTGTAGTTTCTCCCTTTTGTAAATTGAAATTTGGGCTGTTTTTTATAATGAACGACTCTATTAATTTTCTTCTGGCTGTGTTTTGTATATTTTTAACAATGACTGGTGAATTTATATCAATGCCGTGGTTAAAATTTTGCCTATGTCTTACTAAAGATGATGTTTGTTTGTCATAATCCAAATCATATTTATGTTGATAGAACCTGGTTTTAAAATTATTGGTTTCTCCTATGTAGCTATTTTCACAATTCTTGCATTTTATTTTGTAAATTCCGGAGTTTTTAATTTGATTGGTATTAATAGGTTTTAGTGCATATTTAAGTATGATATTATTTGATTTTACAGTTTGTATTGTATTTGGTAAATATTCTTTGATAACTCTTTTTGGTATATTGGGGATTGGTAAGGTTTAAATTTAGAAATTTAGTTTTTGCATTTCGTAAGGATTTATTTATGATACCGTCAGGATATTTTAATCTATGGAAGTTATTTTTAATAGTTTTAATTTCTTTATCTAGGTTATTCGGGCTACAAATTTTAAAGGCTCTAAGGAACAGGTTGCTCAAAACAGCTGCTTTTGTGGATGTATCATGATTCGAAAACCAGTGGATGTATGAAGGATTTGCTGTACTGTAGGTTTTTATATATATATATATATATATATATATATATATATATATATATATATATATATATATATATATATATATATATATATATATATAAATATATATATATATATATATATATATATATATATATATATATATATATATATATATATATATATATATATATATATATATATATATATATATATATATATATATATATATATATATATATATATATATATATATATATATATATCGAAAGCTTGGAGGTTGATTTATATTCCAGGTTTTAATACGTCTAAAGTTTATTTAGTATTTGTTGCTTTTTCTATTGTGAATCTAATATCACTATGAAGATTATTAATAAAATTTAAAACTGTATCGGTGTTTGTATCCCTCGGAATTAATGCAAAAATATCATCAACACAACGTATCCAGATTATTGTAGGGAATTGAGGGAAGATATGATATTTCTCTAGAAGCTCCATAAAAATATTGCTAATAATTGGAGATAGTGATGAACCCATTGCTAATCCGGAAATCTGCTTAAAATATTTATCTTGAAAAGTGAAGTAAGCATGTTGTAAAGTAAGGTTTATTAGTTTTTTAATGATATCAAAGCTCGGTTGTAGTTGGATATTTTGTTCATTTATATGTCGTTCCAGCAGTTCTAGGATATAATCTACAGGTACCTTAGTGAATAACGACACAACGTCGAAACTCACCACCTCAAAGTTGGAAAAGTTTTCATTTTTAATTTTTCGATGAAATGTTCGGAATTCTTTAAGTGGGAGGTTGAAATATTTCCAAGAAAAATCTTTCATTTTGAGGCCAGCCATTTTGAAAGGTTCTGAGTAACACAGTTTATGTTGGAAATTATGGGTCTGAGAAGAATGTTTTCATTGTGCAATTTTGAAATTGCGTAAAATTTTGAAAGTGTAGGTAGGTACGCTTTAAATTTCTGGATTACTTCTTTTTGGGCAGGTAATATCTTGTTGATTGAATTGCTGAACTGCTGTTGTGAGTTTTTAAGAGGATTATTGGTTATGTTGCTATAAGTAGTATTATCATTTAAGAGGTTGTATGCCTTTTCTGAATATTGTTCCAGTTCATTAAAACTATGCTACTGCCCTTATATAATAAGAGAGATATCGTAATTACTAGATCAGATAAGGGCAGAGAGAAGGAAAAGAGGACATCCAGTAGAACGTTTCTAACGGAAACCATATGATGATCAGAGATAAGATTAGAAGGATTGAGAAGTTTCCGAAAATTCATGTTAAGGATAGATTCGCAAACTATGAAATGAACGGAGTTTAAAAGCGATCTGAATATAGTTTGAGGATTGCCAGAGATCCTCTTTTTCGTAAACAAACTTTAAGACTCAGTATCATTGTTTAAGCATGTGGCCAATTGACATTCGTCATTGAAATTGAAAATACTGCATAAATTTCCATCATACAAAAAGCTATCCGAATTCATCATTCTTCTTGCTTTCATCCCGCAAATCAAGGCTGAATTTGTAGTTACATTCAGAAACTCTTTATTCAGCTCTCTCAGGCACGTTTCATTTACATTAACAGGGTTGTAAGTCTCGGCTGAAAACTATAAATAATTTTACTAGGTTTATGAATTAACAAATGTATTCTCTACACTGTAATTAAGATCCCAACAATTCGTTTTAACAAATGATAAAAATGTCACAAAACTTATTTAAAACTATTTTTTATTTCTGAGAATTAAACCTTTCGAGATTCTACATTATATGTATTTTTCCCTGCTCTTTATTTTTTCTGCATTGAAAATTTTATCACATTGATATTATTTGTCGTAACAGTCTTTTGGGATTTAATTTTCAGTATGCCGACAAAAATGTAGTGAAAATGTGAGATAGGGAGATAAATTATGTTTTAAGGTATTTTTAACGAAAAAAAAAATGATGAGAGAACAGTATTTGCTAAAAATTTTAAGAATTTAAAATAAAACAAATATAAATATATATACGTCTTAAAAATAAAATAAAACATTTGTATAATGAATAAAATCGGGATTATTTAAAAGTGATCCCAATTGTTATTGACGAAAAAGTATATTAAAATAAAGTACGACATTTGCTTTTGACTATATGGCAGAAACGTAAGGCAAAAAATCTGAAATGATTAAGTTGAAAATTCAAAGTGGGTGTATTTGTGCGTGGAATATTAATAATTTGTTAAAACGTCAGTTAAATTTTATTTATTAACTATGCACGACTTTATTAAAACAGAATTAGATGCTGTAATATTTTTGCAAAAATATCAAATAATTCCACAAAATAAGAAATGGAATAAAAATCACAACATGGCAATAAATTGCATAGAAGACAATGTTGTATCTTATTACAAAATAACTTTATCGATATTTACCTAAAATAACGTATCCTAAAGTAACCTAACCTAACCTAAGGTAACCTAACCTAGCCTAACCTGACTATCACAACCTAACGCAATGTAGCCTAACCTAACTTATAACAGCCTAGGGTAACCTAACCTAACCTATCACAACGTAAGGTAGCCCTAACTTAATATATATATATATATATATATATATATATATATATATATATATATATATATATATATATATATATATATATATATATATATATATATATAAGAAGAAGAAAGAAGAAAGAAGAAGAAAGAAGAGAAGAGAAGAAGAAAGAAGAAGAAGAAAGAAGAAGAAGAAGAAGAAGAAGATGGTCGTAGTTTAACAGTTTTAATAATTTTTTGTTTTTGTTTTTCTGTATTTGGAGTCAAGAAACTTCTATTTTTTGAGTCTTCACTCGGTCCGTAACATCAAACAACGTTGTATTGTTGATTCTTTACTAGTAAATATTTACATCTTTTAAATATTTAAAACTTTCTGATCCTGTTCGTTACCACTTAAATTCATTGCTAGTATCATATACTAACAATATATTTGAAAATAAAAAAATAAAAATTAAACCAAAACTGCACAGAGGCTTCTCACTCATAATAATAGGTATATACTTGTACTTATATATACATATATATATATATATATATATATATATATATATATATATATATACAATGTATATATATATTCTTTTATCATATATATATACTATATATATATATATATATATATATATATATATATATATATATATATATATATAATAAATTTATTTAAAAGGTAAAAAATAGATAATCAATTCTAAACATTAATAATAAAAATAATTCTTTTGTATGTTTTGGCTATGTTTTTAGTGAGGTGTACGTATTGCGATTAGTGTAATTCACTAAGTCTTAAACAGTAATTGAGCATTACAGAAAATCGGACAAAGTCTAGCTATTGACCACTTGATCTAAAGTAAATTTTAATTTGAACTTAAATTTACAAGAAAATAAATATAAAAAATTAATGTATAAAAATCATAAGGAAAATAGTAAACTATAAAATAGTAAGAAAAAAAATAGTAAGCTATTTGTAGATCTTGTTTACTCTGCGTAGGAATTTTTACCGACTAAAAAACCAATGAAAGAAATTATAATTCGGCAGTGCTACTTGGAACTTCTTTTGAATAGGGTGTTTTTGGTTTTGATCGAAAATGCAGTTTTATATATATATATATATATATATATATATATATATATATATCTTTAATATATATATATATATATATATATATATATATATATATATATATATAATATATATATATAATATAATAATATATATATATATAACATATATATATATATATATATATATATATATATATATATATATATATATATATATATATATATATAAAAATATGTATATATATATTTATATATATATATAAATATATATATATATATATATATAATATATATATAATAATATATATATATATATATATATATATATCTTATACTATATATAGCAACAATAATATATATATATATATAAATATATATACATTTATATATATATATATATATATATATATATATATATATATTTTTATCTATAAAAATATATATATATATATACTATATATACTTTTTCTCATATATATATATATATATATATAAAATGATATTATTAGCGTATTTACAAAAAATGGTTGATACCAAATAAAAAAAAAGTATAAACATAAGTTTAATAAAAAGTGTTCAATTATAAGTTTTTATAAGTTGTTAATTTAAGTTGTTAATTAAATTGTAAGGAATGTACCTCCAGTCTCACGCCCCGACGCCATTAAATGAAGACATCACGAGAAATTAAGAAATTTATTTTTTGTCTATTTATTGCTATTTTTTATTGTACTCGTTAACCAAAAAAATTAGTACTGGGTATCTCTATGGAACAAATAAATTTTCCAGTTTAGACTTTGTTAGTTTAGGTTGATTTTTATATATATATATATATATATATATATATATATATATATATATATATATATATATATATATATATATATATATATATATATATATACTATATATATAACTATATATATATATATATATATATATATATATACTATATATACTGTAAGTATGTATTACACGGCAAATTAGGTGGCTCGAGCCGACGGGGAACAGAGGGGAGACGTTTTCCATACACCATAGGGGAGGAGCGGAGGAACCCACGCGTACCCAAATACCAAAGAGCAGGGTTCCGGAGACCCTTCCGGAGGGAGAAATAGTCCTACACCTGTCGTTCCCGGAAGGCATAAAGACCCCGACTCCTGCCATCTCTGCGGTTTACCCTTGGGTGTATTCTTTAGTTAAAATATATATATACCGTATATATATATATATATACTATATATATATATATATATATATATATATATATATATATATATATATATATATATATATATA
>JABUQX010077747.1:0-29740 GCA_015478945.1 Trachelipus rathkii
TCAACCCGTGAATTTACCAAGTAAAGAGCGCTATAATATACCCTCACTCCTAATTACAGAACCAAAATAATATATACAGAAACAGTCCAAAGAACCGAAACAGTGGTGATCACGGACTGAAAGAAAAATAAAACTGGCGCTGCTTGACCGGCCGGCCACCCCTTTGTTCGCGCGCGGTAAGAGGCCGTGCTACTCCCCTTCGACGACGCCGGCCAAAAAAAGTGTGCAAAACCGCCTGTGTCCAGTGTGAGACCTAACAGAAGGAGCGGAACCGGACCGCACCAGCATTTATTACTTCGAGCCCGAACATTTCTTTCTACACTTGAAAACCCGAACACCCTTCTTATCCGGAAAGAAAATCGTCGTCGGTCTTGGTCAACGTTAAACCCCCAAAATAAAACGCGTTTAAGACCGGCGGTTTTTCCTGTGTTAATATCAAATTTCTCGTGTTTCTTGTGCAAATAATCAGTAGGGGCTCCGCCTGCGTGATACTTATATCAGAGTGAGAGAGACGCTCGTCAGGACTCAGAGCGAGGAGCGGTGCGGTCGTGATTTCAATCCTTTGCACTCGAAGCAATTTTCGTCAACATCGTGTGCTTTTAGCTACGCCGTATATCGTCCTCCCCTCCTTGGTGTTACGCGTTGTGTGGGGAAAAGTAAGTAACGATCGTGCAAAATCAATTTCGATAGAACAGTATTCGAGAGAGTTCGATACCCTACGACAGAGTATCCATGCGATAGAGAACGTGTGATTATCTAAGCGTAGATGCCGTGAGCCGTATGCTATCGTCTCCAACTGCAATTCTCGAGTGACTTTCGATTCGTTCTCTGGCTCTCTGTAATATAAAAAAAATAAAGTGAGCCGATAATCGAGACGACACCAGTGCAGTTAAGACTGCGGTTCGTACATTTACGTCAGTGATAGGCATCTACGCTGTAAGCAAGCGAACAGCGCACGACAACGCGGCGCGAAAGTGACGTGTACACCCAGAGTGACCTCTAAGGATAGGTTAACGGTGCGCTGTCGGAATGAAACTTTTTCTTTTACGCGATACGTAAGCGAACCGCCCGAAATCGCGTTATATTATTCTATTCGATTCGATCCTTTAGGGGAAGGAAGGAAAGAAAGAGGAGCGTGTGTTGGTCGTTTCGGATGGAGTGGAGGGATCGAAAGGCATTCCCGGGCTCCACGACGGGGACGTACGATGACAGGGAGCCCGTGAGAAGTCCGTCCGGACCGGCGTTCGAAACCTGCTTCGTTTAAGGTGGAGGTGTGGGCGCGTGTGCGACCGTATAGGTCGAAAAAAAAAATAGATTTCAGTAGAAGAAGGGAAAGAAAGCTTTTAAAGAGCGAGTGAGGAAGAAAAATTGCGTCCGAGCGAACCCCTGGGCTCGCTCGCGGATCTTCGGATAGGATAGGCTAGAGGTAAAAAAAAAAAAAGCTACTCGATCCGCCGATTAATCGATCTAACTAGCTAGCTAGCTAACTAACTAACGCTATTTCGAACGACGCCTAGGACGAATTCTCACCCTCGGAAGCTTCTTCTCGTCCGAGGACTGACTGACTAACCGACTAACAACTAACTAACTCCGTTTCGTTACGTTGAAAAGACGCCATCTGACGCTCCGAATCCGTTGATCGGGGCGGCGAGCTATAGTGATGATCCACCGCCGGTAGGTCCGCTCAACCCACCACGCCCAAGCGCGAGGACCGTTCACGGAACTGGTGACTCCACTACACGAGGGAACGATGGTGATGGCACGTCCCGTACGCGACGGAATGTTCCATCGAGGTTTTCCCGAGACCGGGATAGCTAAATTTCGACGAAGGCGCCGCTTTCAGCGATACGTTCGGAACGCGCGAGAAACCGCCTTCTCTAACGACGTCCCCTCCCCGAAATTCAGGACCGTCCTCGACGAACGCCGACACGCTGCCGCTTCCGGCGCAAGAAACTACGCCCCCGCCGTACATCCTATTTTTCCTGTATCGACCGAGTTCGTCAATTCCGTCTTTTCTGAGGCAAGCGGAGTTCACCAAGTGACCGCCTACGGCGTCCCCGATATCGTCGTACAAGCCGCCCATCTCGGTTATCGCCGAGTACCCGAAAGCCGCGTTTTTCGATTCGATTCCCGGGGCGGGAATGCAATGATCACGACCCCGCAAAGCCGAATCGAGTGCGACGTGCTCGTGTACCTATCGTGTGGGTCGTGTTTTTGTGCCTGCGGGAAGAAAGATCGCGTATTAGTCCCTAAATCTAAAAAAATATTCCTTAAAACTAAAAAAATATTCCTTAAAACTAAAAAAATATTCCTTAAAACTAAAAAAATATTCATTAAAACTAAAATATATTTCTTAAAACTAAAAAATATTCCTTAAAACTAAAAAAAAAATCACCGGACTTACAAGTAAAAAAATACACCAGACATAAAACCAAAAAAATAAAAAACCAGAGAAACGAATGGAACGGACGAAAAATAAAAGACTGCCTGCTTGCCGGCCGGCCACCCTTTTCCGCGGTACCGCTACCCCAAAAAAATTCCAAACTCTCTCATGTTAATAAAAAAGAGCGAACCGACCAGACCAATCGCGACATTTCTTTCCGAAAACCCGAACACCCTTCTTATCCGGAAAGAAAGGTCGTCGGTCGGTCCTTTAACGTTAAAAAATAAAACGCGTTTACCGGCCGGCCGTTATTCTTCTTCGTAAAAAGGGCGTCCCCTTTTTATCGAGAACGTAATAACTAGCCGGGGTCGTATACGACGCTTCGTCATCGCTTTAGCTACCTTCGATCCCTCCCCTCCTTCGGTGTTCGCGTTGTGTGGGAAAAGTAAGTAACGAATCGAATAGAAGAATATAGGCGCGATTAACGAAACGATCGACGAACGATCGCGTAAAGGAGCCGGAGAACCGACCTCGATCGATCGATTCGTTCTCGGTCGCATAAAAAAAATAAAATATAAAAAACGCGTAGACTCGGTCGTCTATTACGTATAACGCATCTCGGTAAGCAAACGAACGCGCGCGCGCGAATCTTCCCCGAGATGCGTCAATGTACGTCGCGTCGGATGAAACTTTTTTCCTTTAACCGCCGAGTCAACGTAAGAGCAGAGATCGAAGAGAGAGTGCCCTGATAATTCGAGCGGTTATATGCTGAATAAGTAACTAAGTTATTCTGAATCTTGACAGAAGACTTGTTTCGTGTGACGGAAGGAAATTGCAAAGCGCAGGAGAGTAGTCGTGTGCTTGTGATCGTTCGACTGGAAGTCGGAGTGGGGACATCGAAAGGCAATTCCGCCTCGAATATGGGTGAGTGCTCTCACGTATCGAGGACGCGAATCAGAGTGTACAGTGTTTGAGTGAGCGTTCGCACAGTGCAGTAAAGTTCGCGCGTCTGGCGGCTATACCAAATCGCTAATCGGATCGAGACTCTGTCTCTCCTGTTAATGGTGTGTCTGGATGGTTGGCAGCGCAGATGGGTGAGCCGGGAGTGTGTAAATAGGCGTAGAACAGAGCATAAATCGAGAGATACAGATTTATCTATGTAGAAAGAATGAGCGTGATATATGAATATGCTTTTTGAAGAGTCGCGTGCGCCGAGAATAGATGGATAGAATAATTAGCGCGTATCCGAAGCGAACCCCTGTGGGCTCGCTCGCTCCTTGGATTTATTTTCCGTAATTGGACGTAGCACGCTAGGCAGCAGACAGATATAACAAAGAGAAAAGCTACTCCGCGTATCCTCGTGTTACTTAGTGCGAGTTTCGTTCTATCCACTCTAGTACTGCCTAGACCGTTACAGCCTACTAAAGGCACGCTAGGACTATTGTAACTGAATACAGTTTATTGTCACCGTTCCACCATCTCTGGAGGAATGAGCCTTCTTTGCTCTGCGAGATATATCCTCATCAAGGATCCGAGTGAGGACTCTAATCCCGACATCAGGGAGGAACTTCACAGCAATATCGGTATTGGATAAATCTGACTGAAGAAGCACGGCCTCATCAATGAGAACGCAAAGGGCCGTCACCAGTGTAATTATCTCCCGTTGAGTCGAGCGGGGGCGCGCGCCTGAGTTATGTGTTGTGATGATGTGGCCACCGCTCTGAGAGAGGTAGAACGTGAGGTCTCCGTGCTTCCATACCCACCGACGCCTTTCTAGGCCCAATGCGCGAGGAACGTTCACGAACTGGGACTTATTCCACTACCACGAAGGGACGATGGTTGTATGGCACGTCTCGTCGATCAAGAGTCGCAGGAGCTTCGCCCCTCATAGAATACGAAAAGGTTCTTTAAGATTCTCGAGTGACATCCGTGAGTGATCGTCTTTAGGTCGATCTGAGAGCCGAGAGACAGGTTTGCGTAACGGCTCCTTCACTCGTCGGACTCTAAATAGGCGATATAGAAAAATACAGCTACGGTAGATACATAGGGTCGGAAGGGGTGGAGAGAACGAAGAAGAGAATGGTGATTGGGAAAAAATAGGATTTTCGCATTTCTAGTGGTGGTGCTCACACGCTCGCTTCGCTCCGTACCCTATCGTGTTGGGTCGTGTTTGTGATTACGTGCCTGCGAGAAAGTCCGCAGTGTCGCTCAGGTCTCGTGTAAAATACTAAAAAAGAAATATTCTATTTAATAAGTAAAAAATTTACATAAATTTTCCCTCCTGTATACGACTCATAACAATATCACCACTTATTCCTTAAAACTATAAATTATATCTCCATGTAAGAACAAAACTGAAACACTCACCCGTGAGGTTATATATCTTTAAAACTAAAAAATATTGCGCTTAAAACTAAAAAAAAATCACCGTGGAAAACAATGGTGGAACTTACAAGTAGAGCGGAGAGAAGCAGACATTTCAGAACTAAAACCATAATAAAATATAACGAAAACCTAGAGAAACCGAATGGAACCGGCACGAAAATAGAAGAAGATCGTGACCATGCATGGTGGGCCGTCCTCAGAGCGCGAGGCTGTAACGTTCCGTGCGGTTAAGCACCACGAGCTCTGATTCCACGCGAGAGCAAATACACCACTGGGTCGCAAGGATTTTTTTTTGGGATCCGCATTTCACCAATTTTCGCTCGTCAGTCAAAAGAGAGATTTCGCAAACTCGTGCGAACGTGGCATATACGTTAATAAAGAGACGTAGCGAAAACCCGTACGAGACCAAATCGTTGCGAAGGCTGGAGCTTATTTTATTCGTGAGGAAGAGGGCAACTTCCGAAAACCCAACGTTTCTATTATTCTCTCAGTGTTAAATTTCCTCGAGCGTTTTATAATGTAAAGGTCCTTGGTCCGTGTTAATGTTCAATCTCGGTTAAATAATATACTGAGAGAACCAGTGACAGAGTCTAACCAGTGAGGACGGGAGACTACGTTATATTGGTTCTCACTTTTTATAACGTAAAAATACAGGGCGTCACTCTCACAATAAATATTAAATTAAATCATTAGTAGAATATAGTATATTACGAGTCTACCGTGGTGTTTACAGTCACTATCCGACTGACTTATTACAGAGTCACTACGTCTCAAACAAAATGGTGAGCGACTCATATTTTAGCTATCCTTGTGTGGAGTTGAGCCGCTGCTCGAAGGCTGCTCTTCGGCTGTGGGCACTGCTTTCAAATGGAGTTTTGCCTGAATTGATCGAAAGATACCAGGTGAAGAAGTATCCCAGAATCGAATAGGAGGGAGTCATTGAGATGAGTCGGCATCGGATTTGTGGTATAGATTCGGGAAGGTGATGCGGAGACGTGAGCGAACGAGTCCGTCGCAAAGTAACTCATAGGGGAGAGTCTCGGACGGAGTACAACGCTTAAAGAGCGTGTCGCATTTGCGCTGGGGGGTCTCGGAAAAGACACCGTCTGCCAATCATACCGGTATTGTGCGTTGGCGCGCTGGCAGTTGGTCGCGACAGATAGATAAAATAAAATAGAAGGCGCGCGTGAAAAGTATAAAATGCGTGCGGTTGATACCTTCCGCTCGCCCGCATATTAACGTATAACGACTCGGTAAGCAAACGAACGGCGGCGTTGCTGATCGTATAGCGTTGGTAGCAGTGGCGGTATAACAATGTCGTTCGAGCAAGTAGAGTGATGAAGGAAACCTTTTCCTTCACACGCGAAACTCGTATCGTAGAGAAGACTTGATCAGCTCTCTCCGGCGCTCCTCCTGAAAGTGGTCGTTATATTGGCGGTGTAAGGTCGCCGTGTGAACTCCCGACTTCGTGTCTCTAGGGAGTTTGGAGGTGGATGAAAAGAAAGCACGAGAGGTAGGAAAGAGGACGAAGTCTGTGTGTAGAGTGTCGCGTGTTATTTTTCTCCTGTCTTACTTTGGAAGTGTGTATGGGGAGTTTTGTGTGTATATTGACTATTAACCCACCCGTGCTTCCACGACGGGCGGCCGTTGAATTTTTTTATCGCTGAAAATTATTTTGTGATAACAAGTATGTGATATATTGAGAGTCACGTCTAGAGGCCGGGTGCGAGAAGTCCCGTGGTCCAGGTACACGGTTAGCGCTTGTACGTTAAACCACATAACTCCTCGTATACAGTCTTTATGTGTGCGCTCGCACGTGTGTGTGGACGTAGCATTTTTTAAATCAGTAATCTTGGCCGGAGCGCGCGTGTCTCGTTGTGCGATACCGTTATTATTGAATGTGAGTCGGTAAAAAAAAAAAAAATAGACTATATATATTTACAAGTTCAGAGTTGCTTGAAAGTGGTCCTCGCGCAGTTAGGAGGAGACAGTAAAGGATGTCTCAGAGAGCGGTCTCCAATTCACGAACCTCTTCATCGAGTTTTTCTATTATTTTGCATCTCAATTTATTATGTGAATCGAGTGTATTCCGCGTATCGCCTTTTTTTTTTCTTTATTTTAACGCCCTTAGCGTTATTTTTATTTCGAGCCTTTCTTTTTGCTGCTTGGGATTTTAATTTTCTACTCAAAGCCGCCAGTGAGATTTCTTCGTCTTCAGGGTCAGACTCCTTATCTTTAACGCGTTTATTTTTAGGGGGGGCTCTTTTTTTCTTAGCTTTGGTAACTCGTTTGGTTTTCCTTTCCGCTCGTTTCTTCTTAAGCGGAGTCGCTTTCGAAGCATCGTCTTCAATCGGCTCACTATTTTTGAGCGGGAATCTCTTACCCTTTTTAACTATTTTTCTCCCCTTCCCTTTTCCTCTTACAATTTCATTCGAATCAGTCTTAACCGCTCCAGAAGTCGTTGCGATTTGGGAGTCTTCCTTTTTTCCTTTACCTAATTTCGCACTTTTCTTCGGGAAATTCGACTTACCCACACCGAAGGTCGATGGGTTTTGGAAATTTTGTTCTTTTCCTTTATTACCTTTCGCTCTCTCTTTATCCTCGTAAATAAATTTTTTTCCGTGACCGCCTTGAGGACGGAGTTCATTCGGTGATTTAGTCCAATACGTATCTTTAACTTCGTCATCACGTTTAGGGGTTCTCATCTTTTTCTCGCCTCGATGTGTTACTTTTTATTTAAATGTATATAGTTTGTGTCCGTATGTGAAAATTAATAAAAATGTAAGGAAAGGAAATTTATTTATTATTCGCATTTTATTCAAATGAAAGTGAGCAATTATTATCAGGGTTTCGAGGATATCGAGGCGATTTCATTGTGGTAGTTTTTAGACATCATTTCCGACGATATATACGATATCTTAAGAATGTCGTCCATATTCAAACCCCCAGAACCTACGATTTCTCGACGGAACGCGTCCCAGCCGAAAATGTCTCCTAGAAATTTGAGGTGTTCGGAGATGCAAAAATTGAAAGAGTATAAAAAAACGAAGAACGGGATAACGTCATCTATAGAAATTTTGTTCGTCACCGTTTTTATTAAGGTGGTTGTAGTTTTAAAGTCCTTATCGCCTCTTTTTAATTTGCCGAGCAAGGAAACGACTTGAAAGAGTCTCTGCGTACTCGATACACCCGCGCTCGAAACGGGAAAATCGAAATTGTTAACCTCGCTTTTTCCTTGGTCGCCGTCGCCGTCACCGTCGCCGCCGTCGTCGTTGATGTCGTTGTTCAATAACCTCTCTAGGAAACTTTTTTTCTTGGAGTCACCACCGTTCCTTCCCGAAGACTTTTTAGCCGCGTCGAATTCGTTCAAAATCTTCCCCAGGTCTTTCGTTTTTTGATTACACCTATCCTCGATTTTTTCAATAAAGGATCGCAATTTTTTTTTATCGTCCTCGCTATTCATAATGGAATAAAAAAGATTAAGGTAATTTTTTTCGTCGCGTTCCTCTCCTGAGGGGACACGCGATTCGTTTAATCCTTCGTTTTCTTTCGTTTCTTCTTCTTCTACTACAGCTTCTACTTTTCCCGCCATCGTAGACGGCGGACTGTCATCGTCCTCCGTTTCTATTCGGACCCTTTTGTTCGACGTCGTCTTTTTCGCTCTGCCTCTTTTTCTTTTTAAAATCCCGCCCACGACTCTCGCATTTTTTTCGCCGCCACCATCGTCGTCGCATTTTAAGTTTTGGCTCAAAAACTGAATGAGGTTTCCGCAAAGATTCTCGCCGATGCCCTTCTTCGTGCCCGTCGTCGTGTTTTTAGACGGCTTGATGTTCGCGAAAGACCGGTTGATAATAGGTTGAAAATTAGAATAATTTCTCGGATTAAAACTAGTTTTTGAGTTAATTATGCCAGTCAATAAATTCATAACTTCATTTAATAAGTTAAATACGCGGTCTTTATCGATAACCGTTCCGTTATTATTTTTAATAAAATCTTGGTTTTGTACTGCATTCAAGACTCGTTCTTCCTCAGAGGGGGGCGGTAAACCGGAGGCGCTCCGCGTGATATTGGGGCTTTTCGTTCCATCATCCGTTCGGTGGTCTTCATTATCAGTTTTCGAAGTTCCGGTTTTGGAATGAGTTTTAAAATCATTTTCCCTTACGTTAAATCCGATTTCTTGAAAATCTGGAATGTGCGGGGGAGTATTGATCGACTCACCGTTAAAAAAACCATCTAAAGAGGGGGTCGTGTAGCTGTAATTGTTGGAACGGTTGCCATACCCCTTCCTTGGAATGTTCTCATTATTCAAGGTATTTCCGCTATTTTCGTCATCTACTAATTCTCGAAAGAAGTCGGGAATTTCGTTAGAAAATGAGTCACACCCAATCGCCGCGCTGTCGACGCCCGAATCCATCGCGTAGCGTCGGGTCAATTTTTAGCTTTTTTTAATCGGCCTCCTTTAAATAGTTATTTATTTGTACGCGTTTCCTTTTTATATTTGTTTTAATTTAAAATAATAATAATAATTAAAAGATTAAATTTAAAAACTGAATAATTGTAAATAATAATTTATTTTGTAAAAATAATTCGCCATTCTTAAACATATTCAACCAACCCCTAGCCGATACTACTGATAATTTAATTTATCGGTCTAATCGACTTTCAGGTCGGTCGGGGGAACTCAAAAATGAAGCTGCTTTCGGTCACTAAAGGAAGGATCGATTCAAGTCCGTTTTCTTCATCCGCTCGATAAGAAACGAATGTTGTCGTATTCCGGGATATAGAAATTTACTGTAAAAGTACGACTAATTAATTAATCATTCATATTCTTGTCAAATATTCGTTTTTATTTTAAAATTATTATATTTTTATATTCTCAAATCAATTAAAATGTGTAATTAATTTGCTTCACAATTCGTTGTAAATATTTACCCCCCCCGTTAGGTATTTTATTTTATACGGAACTGGTAATTTATGGCCGATTGATTTTGCGTAATACACCGGATGCAAAAAAGAAGCCGTGTTCAGCGAAAGATCGTCGGCACGACCGTTTCTTCCGGACGATAAATAACGAATAACGTATTTCCTACAGTTTACTTCATCGTGAGGTAAAATCTCGATTCTACTCATTAGGAATAAAAAATTATCGTCGCTATTATGTTTTTTAGTGTCACTATTATTATTGTTACTACTATTTTTACTGGAATTTTCTAAACCACGATCGTTCTTGTCTTCGTCCGACGTAAAATAAAAATCGGGACGCCCATCCTTGTAAACGACGGATAAATTTTTGAGAAGCAAATATTTAGTAACTGTCGTCGTTTTACGCTTTTGCCCGTCGATATCGGCAACTGCGCTCGCTGAAATGTTCCCGACGATAGGTTCCAGCTTTTCTTTCCTAACGCTAGGGAAGAAAGCCGAGTTTAAATTTTTTTTATATTCTTTAATAATAGCCGATCGCTCAATCCTGCTGAATCTTTCTTTCGCGGTCGTTTTGATTCCGCCTCTGTCGTATATTTTATACATGAAAAAGACGTTGATTTTCCTCAATTCTCTAACCGTGAAGTGATTTTCAATACTTTCGAAATGATCGAATTCCTCGTTCGCGAACTTACCATATTTCATCGTTTTATAAAGATCCACGATAAAATATTCGACGCTTTCGACGATAGATTTTACATCTTCGACGACTTTGGATAATTTCGAACCGTCGAATCGATTAGATCCGTTTGATACGTTCACGGAAATTAGATTATCGATCGAAAAACAAAGCCCGTTACGATGTCCGCTTTTAATTAAAAAAATTTCCAATACTTTTAATCGGCCTTTCACCCATATTATATACGTTCCGATTATTCTAACCATATATTTGTAGACGAGGTGGGAGATGGTATTTTCTTTACTCGAGTGAACGTCACTCAACTCTTCGTGGCGCCGTTTTATATTAACTAGATAAGATATCAGTTCTAAAATTTTCTCGTGTTTTTTCAACAAGTCGGCGTGAAAAACGATCTCCTTAATGGACGAAAATAATACCCCCGTTAATCGACGCTCGTATTCGGTAGCGTTTTGTTCGGTTTCGAGTTTTTTTTACGCGTTCGAGAAACCGAGTTAAAATGTAAAAATCTACCACCGCTATCAATTTAATTAAACTATTGAAAGAAGCGAAAGATTGGGACGAGTTTTGTAGGTGGTAATAAAATCCGTTGTTTTCGGCCGCGAATAAGAAATTTGAAAATTGCAGTAAAATCTTTTCGACGTCGCTGCGAAATGCGTAAAATTTATTTCCGATAAAAAATTCGGCTAACTTCCCTTCCTTTAAAAAGCTAACCAGCGTATCGAAATTTGAATAGAAATTTCTTTGAACCATAGCGCGATCATGTTTTTTCGCGTCATCAGAATCCGTCGTGGACTCGAATTTCATTTCGCTTCTAGGGCGCACACCGGTTTTTTCGCGTTTTGTAACTTTATCGCCACCGAATTCGTTTTCTTTACCAATATCGTTTTCGCACTCCATCTTTTCCTCGTCATCGTTTTCGACGTCGATGATGTTGTCGTCTTTGAGGGTAGTGCTGCTGGATTGCCTTTCATTCCCAAGGGTGATAAGGGGAGATTTCTGGGAACCTATTCTTTGTTTCAACCTTTTGAGTTCCTCCGACGTGGCGGTTCGCAACTCGTCAGTCTGATATTTCGCTTCCTCCATAAAACGATTCATTTCTTCGCCGAGTATAACCTTCGCGCTCTCGCTATCGGCCGTTACGTAGGACATAATATTTCGGGTGTCTATCAAATTGGTTTCTAAAAAGTTGATCCTTTCATTGGTCTCTTGAAACTCGGTTCTGAGACGGTTATTCATATCTAATAGTTCTCGGTTACGGATGATTTGAGTTTCGTGGGACGCCCGTATCGCGCCTTTCGTTTGCGAGATACGTTCCATCATTTTCCCCAATTCATCGATTTGTTTTTTGCCGTTTGCATGTTCGTTTTCTATATTAGAAAGAGTTTTTTTGAATTCCTCTTTATTCACAAATATTTGCTCGTATGCCGGGATTTTCTTTAAATCTTCGATCAGAGTTTCTATTTTCTCGGTCGGCAATTGCGATTTTTCTTCTAAATCTTTTAATATTCGACTATCGGCTTCTCCTTTTTTTTCCATTTCGACCACCCTATTTTTCAAATGTAACATCTCGGATTCGACCTTAATATTATTTACGCTTTCCATAGCTTCTTTCCTCAATGTTTCGATGAACTCTTTTTTTCTCTTCCTCTCCGAAGTTTGATACGTCCAGAACCACGATCGAGCTGTTCGATTCTACTTTCTCTAAAATCGATCGTTGGAAATCATCGAACCGGTTTTGTAGCTCACGCGCCTCCCAATTTTTAGTCGCGTTTTCGAAGTCGGAAAATAACTCGTTTCGAAATTTATCTGTCCGATCCTTAATTTCACTGAGAATAAAGGGGAAGAGTTCGTAGTATAAATAATTCGAAATATCTTCTTTGGAATCAGTCGCTAAATCACCGCTACGGATAATATTTACGCTTTGCTGCGTATTGAAAGGAGTCGTCATATCTATTTCGCCATTATTATTGTTGCTTCCATTCATCTCTAATTGAAAGTTTTGCGTCCTATAAGCTGAGATATTAGACGCCGATAAAATAATATTAGTCGCGGGAGAAGGAGGAAGAGTATTATCTTTAAAATTAAATTTTACTCGATTATACTTCACATGTTTTCAACTCTTCTATACATTCCTCTTCTATTAATTCAACATTCTTTATCGTTTTGTCATCGAGGTCCGACGTCATTCCTTTCGGCTCTAGGGATTTTTCTTCATAGTTGGTGATATCGAGGAACTCCCCTAAATGATCATACCTTCCTGTCGTCGGTTTACGTTTTTCTTCTTCTTTTTCGATATCGCTTTTCTCATTCGATATATCAAGCCCGATTAGGGTCGAAGGGAAATTCTCGGGGCAGTTACGCTCGCAACGCTCCGAAACGTTATTAACAGCACCCCCACCGCCAGCAACATTTTATATTAAATCGTTATTCTTTGTTTTTTTTTCTTCGACGTCCGATGTCCTTCTTTTTGGTTTTAGCGATTTTTTGTCATCGTTGGCAATGTCGCGGATTCCCTCTAACTGATCGTCAATCCCGGTCGTCGGTTTATTTATTTTTTCTTCTTCCTTTTCAATATCGCTTTCCTCATACGATATATCACGTTTTTCAAGCCCGACTACGGTCGAAGGAAAATTCGCTGGGCGGTTACCCTTGCGAGGTTCCGAAGCGTCATTTACTAGGCCGCCGCCCCCACCATCAAATTCGTTGTCAATTTCTTTAACCGTTAGTGGATTTGAAAATTTCGTTAGCGCGTCATTTTTATCAAATTTTTTTCCTTCGTCTTTGGTAATTTCGGTGGCCGTGTTCTTTTCTTCGGCTCGAAGTGTTATCCTTTTAGAATTCAGGAATTCACCACGTCGTAAATATTCTCTTTCACTTTCACCCGCAACGTCGAATAAATTATCTTCGCCTCGATCTCCTTCTAATCCAATTTCGAGTTCGGAAGTCATCGCTGCCGCACCCGCGCAATTCGAGTCAATGTCGAATTTTTCATTTGCGGTTCCATCTTCTAATCCGCTCTCGCGTTTCGGGTTTGTATTCTCGCTTTTGATTTCTATACTAGCTTTTCTTTTTAGTAATACATTAGACTTTTTTTGCGTCGATGGAAATGACGATTCTTCCGTTTGCGCGATTTCAACCGAAATCGGATTCGATTCTTTTATCTCGTTTATATCTTTATTTGTTTCGAAATTTACGGTATCGTGTTCTGTCGATTCCTCGGTTCGACGATTTTTAAAATCTGATTTTTTGACTTTTTTTTAGTTCTTTCATTTTTATTAAATGATGATTCGAGGGACTTTTTTAACTGCCGACGACCTTCAGGTGAATCCGAGTGCGTAGGCGTGAGTTCGTGTGGCCGATTTGACCGAAGGTGGTTAATTTGAGACTGAAACGGCGGCGGTGGCAACGCTACTAGGGCCGCGGTCAAAAGAGATCCGTTGTCGATATCGTGGGTGACGTCGTTTTTACCCATGTCAGTATCATCATCGTCCAAAAAAAATAGTCATTAATATTTTCCATCGACTGCTGCTGCTGCTGCTGCTGCTGCTGCTGCTGCTGCTGCTGCTGCTGCTGCTGCTGGCCTTGCGTCGATGGAAACGAAACTTCTGAATCAAAGAGGATTTCCTTTGAAATCTGGTTCGTTTCTTGTATTTCGACATTTACCTTATTGTATCCCGTCGTTTCCTCGATTTTGCGATTTTCTAAATTATGATTTTCCAACATTTTCTTAGGTTTTTTCCTTTTTTTTAGAGGGTATTTCGTATGGCTTTTTTAATTCTCGACGACCTTCCGCTAAATTCGAGCGCGTAACCGAGAGCGTATGTGGCCGATTCGATCGAGGGGGGTGGTGAATCTGAGACTGAAACGGCGCTGCTGCTGCTAGGGCTGAGGTCAGAAGAG
Source organism: Trachelipus rathkii (assembly GCA_015478945.1). Classification (NCBI taxonomy): domain Eukaryota; kingdom Metazoa; phylum Arthropoda; class Malacostraca; order Isopoda; family Trachelipodidae; genus Trachelipus; species Trachelipus rathkii. The sequence goes on from JABUQX010077747.1 coordinate 14,289, forward strand.
ATCTGTCGTCGAAATCGCCGTCATCGTCATCGTCATATTCCTTTGTTATCTTCATTCATCACCGGCAAGGTTGCTGATACGCGATATCTTTTGCTGGGCCTTCTTTCAAACGGTATATTTCGTTCACCCAGAATTTTCGATATTAGTCTCTTCGAATTTTTCATTAAATCCGCGTATTTAACGGTTTCTTTTTCCGCAAAAATAAAGGATATAAAGTTTTTATAGAACGAATTTAACTCGTAAAGTTTTTTCAAAATTTCGATAGATTTTTGATCTTTTTGGCCAAAGGCTTTTAACACGTGCTCTATTATATCGTTAACGTGTTCTAATAAAACGTCGCTATTCTTATTTGCGTCGTCGGAATTGAAATTATCGATTTCTAATTTATCCAAGAGCGCTTCTTTAACTATTTGTTTCGCTAAAATTTCTCGAATCAGGTTTTTAAACCTATCGACATCTCGGGTGTTGTGCAGCTGTCGATCAGTTGCTGCTTTTCCTGCCACCTTTGTCGCTTTTCTCGCTGCCTTTGCCGCCGCTGCTGCTGCTGCTGCTGCTTCGAAAGCTTTTATGATACCGGATACATTCGCTATAGGCTCTCCGTAACTCTTTTCCTTTTTATTCAAAGTTCCGTAATAAACGCCGTATTGTGTTTCGTCGGAAGCCCTTTTGTCTTCCGGTCTAAAGACGGCGTATACGTGCACGTTCATCCATTCGCAAAAGTCTTTTTCGAGATTTTACGTTATTTGAGAATCTTTAAGAGAAATAAATTTTTTCAATTCCTCGACACGAAAATCGATCACCTTTTTAAAAACGTCTATTTTATCTATCGAATCCAGCGTGTATATGGCGTCGCTGTGTTCTGGCCGATATTTAATTTCCGTCGAGTACGAATTTCCATACGAAAAACCGCGACACACTTGTAAAAATCGCATTTCGTATTTATCGACTTTCGACTGTTCGAAAAACGATATATTTTGACCCGGTTCGTGATTCGTGGGCTGCGGCTTTACGTTTTTTTTTACCACTGCGAATGGATACCGCGAAAATAAACACCCTCCATCAGCAATTTAGTGTGGAATTCGCTCTCAAAAAATCTGTTATATAAACCGAAGAACGTCGTGAAAATTCGATAGGTTCTTATCATTTCCAAACTATAGCTTTGAAAACCATCGTAGGCAAAATTATCGATGTCGTCGACGCTTTTCATTCTGGTGGTGAAGAAATCGATCATTCTAATCGTTAAATCAACCGTAAATTTTAATGAGATATTTTTGTTATCGAAACTGTGCTTCTCAGAAAAAATTGACGAGTTCAATAAGTTACACATGGCGAAATGAATTTGCGAAATTATAGATTGTAGAGTGAACGAAAATTCCGGAGATTCGTAAACCTTTTTCGTTTTGTTAATTAAACTATGTATGAACAGTCTCTACGAACTTCCACGATTTGGCTAATAAAAATGGGAAACAAATCGCTATAGTGTTAAAATCCCAGTGGCAATTTACGAAAATCGGAGACAATTCCGCGAAGGGATGAGATAAAGTGACGGTCGCTAAGATTTGGAAAGCGTAAAAAGATTTAATTTCAACGTTCGCTATCAAATTTAGCACGTTTTTCGTTATAGTAAATAATCGATCGGGGGAGACTATAATATTATCCTTTACCAATACGTCCTCAACGACAATCGGGAACCCAAAATCGGGAAATATTTTAGCGAATTTCTCTTTCAAGCCCGATAAATCATCGAATTTAAACATTAACTCTTTAATTTTTATATTTTCGCAAAGGGAGCGAATTCTCAATTCTGGTTTCGAATTCAGAAATCCTACTATATTTTCCCATCTAAGGTTTTCATAATATTCCCGCAAAATATTAAACACTATGACACTTTCGGTATAGAACGATAGAGCGAAATTGAGGTTGATATAGCTTGACGTCCACAAAAATGCGGCGGCGCCCGCTTCTATTTTCGTTGCGATGCTTTCGTCCATTACGGATATCACGCCCGGTTTCAAGTAGTTCGCCCTTTCGCGAGAATAGGTGTCACTAATATACGCGAAATAATCTAATCCCGAGGCCGGGAATAAATACGTCATCAACGGCATATCGATCGACGTTTCGCTCCTGGGTATCGGGTTGAATAGGCGATGGTGGGCGTTGGCAGCACCTTCTTCGGGCAATTGAACCTCCAGTGCCGGCGGGTCAGTTATAAATTCGTATAACAGTCGCTTACACGGCAAAAAATAATAAGGGCTATCGTTGTTGGTCGCCGTCGATGTTTCGATATTCGCGCCCTTAGCGGCTACGTTGCCGCTCGTCTCGAAAAATAATTTTCAATAATCTCGTTATGAGCGTTATTAATTCTCAATCGCTCTTTAACGTCGGCGTAATCGTCTTGGGTATCGAATAAATGAACAAAATGGCTATCGCTATCGGTATTATATTTTACTCCCACCGTGTGTTCGAACAACGTCTTAAATGGGGAGGAAAGAAAATAAACTTTGCAGGAAGTACTTTTCGATTTAACTTCACGATTAATCATTAACGTCAGGGGTTCCTGTTCGTTAGCACCCGGAACGTAGAAATCGCAAAATATATCCAACGTATTCGGGCGCTCTGTCGCTTTAGCCGATAGGTGGATGACGTTATCCTGCAGCTCCAAAGTATGAGAACAGGTTTTAGCTTTTAGTTCATCGCCGTTCATACGTAACTTATCCCAATCGATATCCACGAACGTGGAGGTCAACCGATCATCGTCATCCATCGTTATTTCTCGATCGGTTTCTTCGAAATAATCGTCCGTATAAAAGAAATCACGAACGTTTCCGAAAGGAAATGGGAAATGGTCACCCCTCAGCGGCGTGTGCCAAGAAGAATAATCCGCTGGCGCGTTAATACGTTTCACGGTCAGTTCCTTATTTCCTTGAAATTGAGCGATATCTAGATTCTTAGAGATTGTGGATTCCTTCTTTATATCCTTGCTAATATTCGTATTCAGTTCGATCATGAAATACGCGTAATTGGTCATTAACTCTGGGCGATATTGTAAAATGGTTTCGACCGTCGATTTGTTTAGTAAGTATCCTTAAAGGTAATAACTACCTTCTTCGGCTTTGTTTAAGAATTTGGTTTCTTCGTATACGCCTAAAACGAACAAGATATTCGCGTAGGCCTCTTCTACGCCCGTCTTTTCCCCAAAATTCCCGGAAAGGAATTTCAAGAACTTATAAATCGATTTCACGTATAAGTTAGCGACAAAAGCGATCTTCATTTTGTCCTGGGGGGGACGGCCATTATTTTCCCAAATGTTGAGAAACATTTCGCCGAGATCGGGATCGATCCTCTCCAAATAATTTCCGACGAATTCTAAATACGCCTCAATTTTCTCTTTTTCGTAATTTCCCTTTAGCGGAAAATATACGAGCCTTCCGATTAAATGTATGTAAATATCTGTATAGTTTTTAAATCTTTGATTGCCTAAATGAGAAACAGGACAATTGCATTTGTAAGAACCGGAATAATCGCTGGCGATATTTTCCATATTTTTTCCTCGTGGTAAATGAAAGAAGATGTGTTAATCTTAATTTTTTTTTATTTAGAAAAAAAAATATTTACAGTTTTAGAGCAAATTTATTTTTTGAAAAATATTTATTATAGGTTTCAAAATGAATACTGTCCCGCCATCGACGATGTTCGCTAAGTGGCGTTCCCTGTATTTTTGCTGAAGCGAATTCGGCATGGACTGAAAAATATTAACGGGGATTTTAGAGACCAAATTATTTTTTTGAATAAATATAATTTTATTAATAGGTTTTCAGAAATTGGGTATACTATGTCCCGTCCATACGATCGAATGTTCACTAAGTGATGTGATACCCTGTTATGTTTGCTGGAAAAGCAGATAAATCTGACATGGATACTGAATAAAAAACTTTTCGTATGCCATCACGAATATAATAAAATATGAGTTGATTGTTTTGTCACCGCCAATCTGCGTAGAGCACGATTCGTGACCCCCAACGCCTCGCACAATGCGAACCTTACGTGCTTCAGTCGTAGTGTTCTGGACTGATAATGAAATAAAATACTGTCAACAGTCAGAGAGAAAATATATTTTTAATAAGTTATTATGACAAAATGACGCAGTTATTGATTAAGCGATTACATCCATCCCTCATAATCACATATTTTCGCAAGAACTGTTTTCTATACGTACTTTGATGATCTAAATTAACGGATATTTCGGATATGTTATTTGTGATAAAAAACCGTCGCCTGATGATAATAATTATTTTTCGTCGTTCCGCTCGGTTGTAGAGAATATTAACCTGCCATCACTTGATTTAATATCTACTTGATGTAATTTTGATTATTATAAACCACGGTAATTTCCCAAACGCGATAAGGGGAAAGGATAAAACGCCCTGGTGTTTACCTCGTGTATGCATATTTATTCTTTTATAAATTCGCTGAAGCATGAGCTAGTTTAAGTGATTTTATTTGATAAAATATTATTTTTATATATGTGTAAATGTGTACTCCTTACAGAAAATTACTATTTCTAATAAATTTCAATTTCTATATTCACCACAAACAGCTATGTAAATATAATACTTGTTATAATGTTAAATTGTGTAAAATTAAATTTAAAAAAAGTTATTTTAACATGGATAAGACTAAACGGATTTGTTATCGCCACCAACCTCGGCTATCGATAATTGATTATTAAAATGTCGAATGTGCGACGGCCGATCGCCAACGAACTATATAAATAGTATACTGATAGCGACTTATCGATTAAGTTCGAGGATTGCAGATATGAAAGAATCGTATGATTCTAAGATTCTCTCTTCTTCTCTTTATACTTTCTTTCTCTTGAGTTATGAATGCATTTTCTCCAGAATTATAGAAATATATCGAACGCTAAAAAAACTTTTCAGACGGGTCGCTGAGGTTTCTCTTTTTGTCAGGCGTTTCGTACGTGTAAAAATAATCCTCGATTTTTACGTACACTGACTCTGTGTTCCGCGTGAAAGCCTGATTATTTTCGTCGTTCATCGCCTCTCTCGGATGGGATGAAATCTCATTTTAGTTAGATTACCATAATTGGTGTTTATTTTAATCATAGGGCTAATCAGAAATTTTTCTACGTAGAGGTAGGTGTTACTAAAAAATATTGTTAATAAATTCGGACTCAGTCGCTACTTAAACCGTCGGTCATTCAATACTAGTCGTTATGGCAGTGACAAAATTCTCTCCAATCGTACAATAAATTTATATTCAATTAAGTCGTGCGTAGAGTCTACTTGATATTGTTAAAGTTAGTGATCTTGCCGATCAAATATTAAGTAAATATAATCTCAAGCTGAATATCCGTTGTACTGAGATCTCTGAGTGTTTGGTCGAACTTACTTTTTTAAAAACAAACAAAAAAAATACCAAAATTATGATGGATATATATAAGAAGTAATAGAATATACATAAGGATAGGAAGAAAGGGGAGAAATAAAATTGGAATAACTGAGAAGTAGGTTACGTCGTTATATTATTTAAAACGGAGATTATCGTGATTAAAAACGTACTCCATGATCCATCTTTAGATTTCACGAACACCTAAAGACCTCACACTCCTTCTCTAAAATGTGACGATATTTCTAAATCCAATTAAAGATGAAGACGGGTACTTTTATATTCAAATTATTTAGAGAAAGAAGACGCGAAAACTTCATTAGAATGGTTTCGAAATTCTTAAATTTAGTGATCAATGAATTAGGATATGCGAGAGCTAAGACAAACCAAAACCACGTTTTGCAGTAGGATCCTTGTAGAAAAATAATTAATTTATATTCCCCACCGCGTAAAACATAATTTTAATGTCATACGCATATGAGAATGTGAATAGAAACTTACCCGATGAAGATACAATTATAAGTCAGTAATTTAAGAGGGGTCGTTTAATATAAAGATAAGTTCAATGAGATATACGCGGGTCACTCTTACGAGTCCCTATTTTGTGAAGAGTGATTAATGCGCCCAGTTATAAATGATGACATGGGTTATTTTTATTTACCAACCTTTCTAGTAAAATTATAATTATAAATGCTAAAAAATTAATTATTTATGATTATGTATTAAAAGATTGAACTAATGTTTTAAATATATTTAAAAACAATTAATTTTTACTACAATTTGTTTATTTATACCAATAAACGGCGCTAAAAGACGATTAACGGGACACAGTTAATTGTTGACGATATCTGCGAATGCGATGCTCAAGATGGGCAATGACGACGATCGATCCGCTATATAAGTTAGGTTCGCAAGTACGGATTGCTGTTATTTTGTCTCAAATTTCAGTTACAAAACTTTAAGAGTTGATAGTGAAAATTTTCGAAGTTTCGTTCCGAAAAACACATTTATTACCTTTTCAATATAGTATTTGAACTGTACGACTCTTTATTGAGATGTTTTTTCTAAAAAAGCTTTATTATATAGCTCAATGCGTTTTAAATATTAATATCTAGTATTTTATAGACTCATCGCGTATATCTTGGTCGTAACGCGCTGTCTATGAGTATCAATATATTTGTTATACAAAAATTTTGAAAGCGGTTAATTTGCACGATAAAGTAAGGAGGGGGGGATTTCTGGTTTTTCTAACGCTGAGCTCATGATATACCGTCATTAGCCGATCTTCCCTTATACATTTATTATATAAAGGTAGAGGTCGTTCAACATCGTGTATCAAGCTCGTCGCTTATATTATACGGGGTTCGTCGTCGGGTATCTCACAAAGTCACCCGTCCGTGAAATTCAGTTATTGTCAGCTGAGCTAAGTTGTTCTCTCGTTGGTCGTTTTGACGTATATCTATCTATTTATTCTAGTATTATTTACTCACAATAATATTTTACTCTGCGGTTACTTCTTCCTTAGATATTCTGAAAAACCCAATTAATAACTTGGTCGTATCTTTGAGTCTTATTATTTTCATTGTTTCTCCGTTATTTCGTGATATTTTTAGTCTGATAGTATGAGTATATAGCTTTCGTACGTAATATTACGTTTTGTAAAAGTAATCTATATCTTCTTATTTTTTCTTCTCAGACTACTTTTAATAACTATTCGTCTAATACCAGATTTCTTCACTATTCTCTTATATTGTCGCAGACTGGCAAATTTAAAAGGCCGGCGGTAGAGTAAGTATATAGGTCGTGTAATTGGATCTCTAGTGTTTGGTGATTAGCCATTATATAATTTAATTTGATTAACGTGCACTATATTGTTTTTTTTGATTAAAATTATTGAATTTGTTTCTAATAATATTATTATTCGTGCTAAATTACATCTTATTGGTTTTTGACATAAATAAAATAAATTTATTAATTTTATTATATATTGAAATATATATCTTATATATCATTAGATATAATGTTTATTATTTATCTTCAATATATTAGTATGCAATAGTAACATTTCGTGATACTTGATTTATTAGTATAAAATACGGGTTTATTTATCCGCAGAGTTTCTTACATTATATTTATGAGGCCTGTCTTCACTCACATGTCGTATGCTTGAATTATAAAATTCACCTTAGATAGTTTAGAATAAAATTTAGCGAGGTTCATTTCCGGGTGTAAAACAGATTATTTATAGTAGATTTTATCGTTACGCCTACTACGGACGGACGATGAGCGCGACAAAGATTGTTGTATAATATTCTTATAGTCGGTTAGTAGTAGTATATATATCCCTAATGTGTCTGTTGTCTCTTGGGGAATTCGAATAATTTATCAATCGTCCTCCTTATTTATAAAATATAAGTAATGTAAATGACAATTTTACTTATACGTCTCAACGTAACAATGACTTCGCTCTAAAACTATCTTGAGAATCATTTCACTCTCCAAACTGTTTTGGTGTTGATGCATTACTAATCTAGATATTGTTTGTTATTTTTCTTCCTAAAAATATATATTTGAAATATTAGTCAAAATTTAACCAAAAAAACTACCTATCCACGACATTAGTTTGTTTAAGAACCTTAACGTACTCACTAATCGACACGCTCTGCGATATGTATAGTTGATATTATTTTTCGTATATTCTCTCAAGTAGAATTACATCATTTGGGCGGATATAATAAGTGGCATCATTTACGCCAGCCGCGATGTAATTTAATTAGGTACCGTACTGTAGTGATGGATTCTAATAACAATACTATGTATCACTGAGGATATTATTTTTTTTGGTGGATTTCTGACATCGCGCATTACGTGACATTTTTTTGATTCAGACGTGTAAGGGTATTTTATAGCGTAGTGATCTGAAAATTTTTAAAAATACATTTGATATCGTCGACGTCTGGGGAATTAATCAACCAACCAATATACTTGACTGAACTAAAATTAATAGATATTCTTCACAGTGCGTATATAAAGGAGTTCTCCGATCAGAATTGTTGAATTATATATTCTATGATAGGTAATCCGGGTGTGAAATATCTATAAATCATACCCTCTCACGGTCTATCCATGTTTATTTTATTAATATTCGTTATTATGGATCTGGTATATAGCTGGAATTAAAATGAGAATTAAAAAAGTATTACATATATAAAAAAATTACATTTTTTCCATTTATATTCTTAGCGATCGGAATGGTAAAGAATAACTAATTCCTAATAAATGTTCGTGAACTTTTGATGTTATTCTGAGCTAATATTTGATAATCTTGCCTATATAGGATATATATGAGTCTCCGATGAATTGTTCGAAAAGATGTGGCCTTTTGGTTTTCAGAGAACCTTTGTAGATTGCTTGATATTATTAATTAAATAAATTAATCGTCTTTATGTAATATAATTCCCGACTTGGTCGAATTACGAACATGATCTGTAGATGATACATAAATTTACTCACTCCACGGTTCTTTATTATGATAATATTATATTATATTAATTATATTTATGTTTCAGCATATAGGTATTCATATTTATGAATCCTCACAGTTCACGAGATAAGTCTTTTCGATTTTCGATTAAAGATCGCACCCCCGGAAACGGAAATCTCAGTACGTTCATGCCCGGTTTATCGATTTTGTTCTGATATTATTTATTTTCTTCTGTTTTCAGGTTAACTAGTGAGGAGAAATCGAATAATTAATTTATGATGTGCTTTTTACAACCGCAGTGACGTGTTTTATTTTGAGTAAGTTACTCTTACTTAAAATTTTTCCTCTCACTTGTATAACTTTCCGCTGTCGTGATACCGATAACGCTATTTAAGTTGATTATTACATTAACACGGCCGGTGATTCGTAAGTGTTCAAAATGGTTATGACGAAGGGTATAATAATAGATCTTCGTAATGGATTCAGTTTTATTATCTCTTATCGCTATAATTCACCTTTACTGATTTTCCTAAATCACGACGTCGAAAGCTCTCGCGCTTACTATAGCATATGGAAATTATATATTTATAATTAAATTAAATTTTAATTATATCATTAGGATATTATTTGAGTGTATATAATTTGGGGGGCTTTTTATTTTACCTCGAGGTTTTGAGTATAGTAAAGAAGGCGAATAACGTTTTTCGTTTTCAAAGGTTCGTTAGTAGCGGAGGAATACTTCGGGGTCGTGTAGCGATCCTAGATCTCTTTTTCTATATACCGTTGCTTACTAACGCCTAGCGCTCCGTTGTATACGTCTGCAATATCAGAGTACCATAACGAATTTCGGAGCAAATCAAAATTCGAAAATAAGAATAATAGTCGCACAATGAGTATAGATATATAATTAATAAAGGTATTCTATATAATCGTATGGGTGTATCACACTCCCGCCGGCGCTGTTATAGATTAGTCTTATTTATTATTAATTTTCGATATATCTCGGTATCATCCCCTAATGCAGAGTGGCTTATCGACATATAACAGTTCTCCTTAAAAGATGATGATATATGACTCAAGAGTAGGAATCTCGATATTATCATTTACATATTCGATAATAGGTAAAGGCCGTACGATCTCGCTAAATTATTGAACAGCTATATATATATAGTCTGAGTGCGACGGGCTACATTTAAAATTCATTTTGACGTGCTAGATTTACGTATATATTAACTTAGAAAAAGTATTGAATCTAGGGATATTTCAGCTTCGACGATCATTTCGTCTGTGATACGATAGAATCATTCTGTAGAGTATTTAATAAATTTTCAATAGTATCTTATTCGACTAGACTTGGTAATTAAGATATGCCTCCTTCTTATACGTTATATATACTTGACGTCTTCGAGAGATGAGATATGAGTCTAAATCGTACGATTAAAAAATGAGTTATCACTTCTTTCATTCGAAATATGTTTCTAAATATTAGTATTTATTTTTATTTTATTCGTTTGATTATTGGGATGATTTTTAATGATTCTTATGATCGTACTCACTTCTAACAGTCCAGAATGAGAAAAAAATAATACGTTGTGAAATACATGATAGGTTATTTTAATAAATAACTTATATGTTCGATATCAACTTTTCTATATCATTAAAAATAGGGTGATAATAAGCTGAAGTCACGTATAATTGCTTTCTATGTATTTATATTTATAAGACTTTATATAAATTAGTATATATAATCTAGAAAAGCTTGTATACTACTTGAGGCGTCGATTTTTACTTGCGATTTATCACACTCTTATAGGGTTGCAAAAGATTGTTTAATAACCTTTAACTCGTTCATCCTTCGTAGTTCGCCTCGCGAGAAATATATTTTACGTAAATTAAAATGCTAGAAACTGTAATAGTCAAAAGTTATATATTTTCTATTAATAATATTTCTTTATATTCAACCGATTTCAAAAAAATGTAGCCGATTTCTTTTATTCAAATTTTCTATTATAATTTTTATTTTTTTAATATACTTAATATCAATTAAAACTAAATATTAAATAATTAACAATTATAAATAATATATTTCAATTAATTTATTAAGAAAAAAATATAAATTTTATGTTTCTTTCAAAGGTAGAGGACCTTATGTTCATAGTTTCTAACCCCTTCTTCATTTTTACTCAAAATAAATAATACGAGCGTGCCTGACAAAACTCACTCGTGCAAATTTACTGCTTATACCATCTACTCTCTAAATTATGAAATTCTAATTGAGATAATCAGTTCAAGAGGATATTATAGATTCCTACCGACTATGATAAGAATCGTGAGATCACGGTTGATAATACTCCGTAAAATAAATATTAAAAATAGTTTGATAGACAAATTAGGGTGGAGGGAGATGTTTTGAGTAAATAGAATCTTGACTCTAAATCAACTCTTATTATAATACTACAGCCAATAATAATCTCTCAGAGTACTTATGTATGAAATATGTTTTCCTCAAGATGAGTTAGAAATGCTTCACCTATAACTTTCCTTAAAATAGTTATGGTAAATAATTTAAATTCCTAATTCTGCCGAGAAGACCAATCATATTCCTTGTCCTTCACAAGAATCAGTATAGATATGTGATCGTATTAACTTGCCAAGTCATTTTGAGAATATTCCCATCTACTATCCAAACCATCAAAGTTCCATCTTTGGATAAAGTTAGGGCGTGCTTGTTGAAGAACCGCTGACTGGTAATGTCACCGATGACTGCCGAGCGAGATGATTAACGGCTCAGTTATAATCACTAACACTCGGAGTTAAGGCTCTAAAGTATAAGATATCAACCTACAATTCGCTCCTTATCTTTGATATTAAAAAGTATACAATTCCTACATTCTAATGAGGCTGTGAATGATCTTACGCCTCAGAAGGAGTCGCACGATTGACAATTAACGAGGATAACGCCGAAGACGATAAGAATGTACGATATGGGTAGGGATACTTAATTAGATGTAGTATATTATTACTAGATAAATACCCTCTTAACGGAATGCAGATCAGAAATTATGAAATAGTCTCGAATTCGCCGGTCCGATCGCTCAGCTGTGAATCGACGCTCACGCCGCGATGACGTCGGTCGTGGAAAAGTTAAAGATCGGCGGAGCTGACGTCCCTGTTCATTCTAGATATATTTTCACACTTCTATTCAGATCGACATTTCTCGATCGTTATAATCCGAGTAAAACGCAACAATATGTTAAATCATAAACGAATATTCAGCAATAATATATACCTGAATGATGGTATCGTGACTACCCATCATCTATTCAATTCTATACGCCGCTAGCATACTACCCCGCTGAATACTCAGTAATAATCATTTGGACAGTTATTAATGTCAAGACTCGATCTCGTATATCCCATTCTTACGATTATTAATTCGCTCCTAGGTAGAAGCTTGCAGTATAAAGCGATGTTTTGATATTATAGAGACGACTTATTATTGAAGTTATATTCCACAGTCGAATTACTTTTTTAATATTATTTAATCAGTATTGTGCTAATACTCGATTTTTTAAATAAATACATTCAAAAATGTTTGTAGTCTCCGAAATAAATTAAAGCTTTAAATATTGTCTCGTTTTGTTATCACCATTATATAGTAATAACGACTGAATTCTTTTATATTACATTTTTGGTTCTTTATTGTAATTTTTAAGATATAATTCTTTTTCATATTTTTTTTAAATTTTATGTAGCAATAGATAATCTATAAATTTATTTTACTACTTTACAATTGTTGAGCTTAACTCTTCTTTCACGTTCCACAGTCAAATTTATATATTATAAAATTAGCATAAAATAACCTATTAATATATAATTCTCGATTTCCTTTTAAGAAATTTATATCATAATGAATTAAGCGTCATAAGTAAATTCATAGAAAAGTGGGCACGTGATAGAAGAAAACTGCTTAGTAATTTATTGTGAAGTATCAGCTCAAATTGGTATCCAACTCTAAAATTGTTATTACGATGTATGTTACTATTGCCTTGCTTAAATATTTAATAAATAGAAGCATGACTGTACTCCTTCGTTATATGATGTTAAAATACAGTTTGATTATCAACTGAATCGCTTATCAGAAATAGTCGGTTTAGTCGTTAGAAAATGATACGATTACTCATACTGTTAAATATTGTTTATTTAAGCTTATAAATCTTGCTAATAATTAAAACTTCATTAAAAAGAATGAGTTTATACCATTGATGACCTGGTTTATTAATACTCACTACATTATACGAAAAAGAATATTATATATATGTTATAAAGTTAACGATAATATTACTTTACTCACTGACGATGACGACTCTCACTAATATTGTACCGATTGAAACCGTATAGCTCTCTGAAATAGACGCTCGCTATAGAAGAAGATTAAGATTAGATTTCCGGAAATGATGATGACAAGAATTACGATCTTATATTATGTAAACTTGATAATTTGTATGATGTTATGAAATGAAAGGATTCCGATAAATTACTCGATAGGTCAAATTTATTAATATCTGGTCACTTATAAGTTGTTAAGAAAAGGTTATTAAGAGGTTAAAGGGTTTTTTCTTACCTTAATTAAAAATATTAATTTCCAAAAAAAGAAATTAACGATATATATATAAGCAAGAAAATGAGTTTATTTCATAAAAGATTTTAAAAATACTAATTAATAATTTATATTTAATAATTAAAAAAGTAATGATTAAAAATAATCCCTAAAATATTAATTTTTATTTATTTATTTATTGACTGTTTGAGACTCGAGCGTGAGTTATATTATTACGATAGCTCTTTATATATTTTTTATTAGCAAAAGATGCATTAAAGTTACTGTGTCTTTGCCTCCATGGATTTCATTTCTTAAACATTACCTTATATTATTTTTACAAATTGTTATTTTAATCTTTATTTTTCCCGTTCCCCTTATAATATATATATATCATTTTGTATTTTATATATGCTTTCTATTATCAATTATATAAAAAATTATATATTTTTATTTAATAATAAATATATAGATAAGTATATATCTCGATTTAAATTTATTTTTTATAAATTCATAATAAAAATTACAAAATATCATCTAGCTCGTGTAATCACAACGTTCTTCTGAATTTATTTTTTTATTTAATATACTTCTCTCATTTCAATGGCGGCGTTAAAAGTTTTAATAAGTTATTATTTATCTAATTTCAGATATTATTAAAGAATTAATAATACTTACACACGCCTATTCGTTAATTTTTTATATAAAATACATTATATATTATATTAAATAGTATATTCCTTAAAGAATTTATTCAAATTATTATTGATATTTAATATAATACGCTAATTAATTAATTTCAAATATACACATTTAAAATGGCGTAAGACAATATTATTTTTATATAGGCAGTAATTTGAGTGATATTATCGCCGTAAAGTGTAATCTCAAACTCAAATGCGAGAGTGATATATCAAATTGCCTTGCCCAGTTAATTAATAATTCCATAAAGTATTGCTTCAAAAATATCATGACTCCTCTGAGACTCAAATTGTATTACAATGAAAAAAAAAAAATTATTCTATGTATTATAATGCTATTCTGAGGTGATATCAGTACATTGATAAAATAAAAGCCGCAAATGCAGATTTCGATACTTTCTTGAAGGATATATTTAAGCAAACCTACATCAACTCTACGTGAATAAAAAGTGTTAAATTAAAAGACTGAATTAATTACGTACGGCGTAACGTATTCACTTAATGCCGATGATAACCGATAATAGCGATTATTGTCTCACATGATAGAAGTGATATAATGTAAGAAAGATTTCACTAGTGATAAGTGATAGATAGAAATGACTGGATTATAATATAGAATATCTGATAATGTAATAGTATTAGATTTTTGAAGTAGTTATTTATTTCACGAAAACTCGTTATATATATGGTTCTTATATAATTACTATTATATTAGGTCCTCCGTATGTTAAAAAAAGAAAGAGGATAAGTGACTCTTTTTACTTCACCAAATAATTCCATTAAAAAAATTAAATAAGATGTGGAGCGATATAATGAGATTCAAAAAAACTACAATAATTAACAATTAATAAATATAAATTATATTATAAATAAATATAATATTATATATAATAAATTACTCAATTAATTTTTTATTATTATATATTGCGTTAGGTAACCTCAGAGACGAATCTTAATCATGGTATGTGTATTCAGCTTATATTTATTTGAGTTAAATAAACGTACGAGTTATATATTTATTTAGCATTCCTTAGGATAATAAATATTTTTTTTCAAATTGTTTTTTTTTATTTCCCGTTTGTGTGTAAAAACACATTTATTTTTTTATATTATCATTTCTAATCAATAAATAAAATTATTTTTTATAATATAAAAATTAGAAAGTACCTTTTATTTGAGTTACTTTATTTTTTAAATTAACAAAAAATATTAAAATCAACAATGTATATATATTATTTATATACTACTATAGTAAATA
>JABUQX010077748.1:0-12500 GCA_015478945.1 Trachelipus rathkii
CTCCCTCCGCACCCTGACCGTGAGGATAAAAATAAAATATTCCTCAAATACATAGCCCATAAGCTACAAAAATATTAAAATATAAAGCTTTAAATAATTGGAACTTGAAACGTTTTCAGCTCATATTCGGGAAATTTGATTTTTTTCTTTACTAGATCATTAAAACTAGGTGGCCGACTCACCAGGTGCGTCTTGCCGCCTTGCCGTCGATTTGGTGCTGAGTGTGTCTTTTGTGCTGGCGCCACACAAAATCAGTGACAGGCGTGAATTTTAAAATAAGAGTGCTGGTCCACGGGAGCGCTTGCCATAAACATAAGTTCCGGTTGCGGTGACAAAACTTTTGTCGGCTGGTCGCTACTTCTGGGTCGTGCGCAACATTCAGGCTTCAAATATATATAGATATATTATATAATATATATATATTATATATATATACAATATATATATATATATATATAATATTAATATAATATATATATAAAAATAAATATATTAATAAATATAAATTAAAGAAAGAACATATATGGGGAATGGTAAAGAATAATGCCTTCTCTGGATTAACCACCGCTTGTCAAATGAGACAATATTACCAGAAGCTATGCAAGACTGAGCATCCTCAACAAAAAAAAGTTGGTTTCAAGAATCAGTTTATTAAACAATTAGAGCTCCCGTCAACGACTCACCAGTGTTAGCCTGTCCTATTCCTCGTATCGTTATATCAGATGTGGTTAAAAAGCATATTAATCGCAATGTATATAAGATGTTAAAGAAAGACATATAATGGGAAGGTAAAGATTAACTGCCTTCTTGATGTATATATAATTATAATATAATATATATATAATTATAATATATATTATATATATATATATAATATATATTATATTATATATATATAATAATATATATATATATATTATAATTTAGATGCTCCTAAGGGGATAAAAACTAAGAAATGCATTTTATGATCCGAGGAAAAATCAGAAATAAAATATTTAAACTAAAATTTGTAAAGTTTCAAAAGCCGAAATTGTGTGAACTTTCTTATTATCTTCTTAATGAGATTTCATTTCAAAAATATTTTTATCTTCCCCTGTATTAAATAATTTTTTGAAGGTATTATTAAGTTAAATAAAATTAAACTAAGCAATACCATAGAGTAGATGCACAGCAGGTTGGAGTACATGCATGGCAGACTGCGGCGCTGAACGCCCGGGCTCGAAATGCGCCCCCCCCGCCCCTTCCCCGCCCGCACCCTCCCCTCTCCCTCCCTCCCCCCCCGCGCCGGCCCCCGCCGCGCCTCGCCGCCGCCCCCCCCCCCCCTCCCCCCCGCCCCTGCCTCCGCCCCGCCCCTACCCCCCCCCCCCCCCTCCCCGGCTCCCCTGCCGCCCCCCCCCCGGCCCCCCCCCGCCCCCCCCCCACCGCCGCCCCGGCCCCGCGCCCCGGCCGCCCCCCTCCCCCCGCCCCGCCGCCCCGCCCTCCCCCTCCCCGCCCCCCCGCGCCCCCCCCTCCCCGGCTCCGACACCGCATGCTCGTGCCCCCCCGTCGCCACCGCCTTCCCTGCGCCGGCCCCCCCCCCCGCCCCCCCTGCCGACCCGCCCCCCCCGCGCCCCCCCGCCGCCTCCCCGCCCCCCGCGCGCGCCCGCCCCCCCCCCGCCCTCCGGGCCCCTTACTGTCTCTAAACAACTTACTTGCGCTGCTAATATATATAATAGTATTATATATATAATATATAAATATATATATATATATATATATATATATATATAATATAATTATATATATATATATATATATATATTATTATAGTATAATGAAAATTATAGAAGAAACTTAAATGAAATTCTGTATGGAACAATATATTGATTTGTTGGGAAAAATATTGAGAAAATTCTTTAAAAAAAAATACCTCAAAAACCAAATAATCTAAAACTTGCATTTCTCTTTATAATCCATCTTAACATTTCATATAAATATATAATATATATAATATATATATTAAATATATATATATATATATTATATATATATATATATGATATATATATATATTATATATAAATATAGGTATATATATATATATAAGAGAGAGAGAGAAAATAACGGCCGTATAAATTTATTAGATTCGAAAACCATTATATATTTGATATATATTAAATCTTCTCTTGAAATGTTTAAGTAAAGATAATAAAATATTACGTGGTTTTTTCTTTCAAGAATAAAAGAAATCATATGAATTTTTATACATAGGACAGACAGTTATTACTAACATTTACCAGCAGAAACAAAAATGAATATGCTTTGCTTTTAAATGATTAATAGTATATAATATAATATATATAATAATATATAGTATATATATATATAAATATATATATATGAATAATATATAATAGATAAATATAATATATATATATGTATAATTAATATATAATATATATAATATATATATAAATATAATATATATATATATGACCTATGTTTCACCACTAGATAAAGTTTAAACATTTTTCATATATTGTTAGTTTTATGATACTATAGCAATCAATTTAAGATGCTGATAGAGAAAACGTAAATTGAAACTAATTAAAAATTGGCATAAGAAAGTAAAGAAAAAACAGCTCCATGCATAAAGAAAACGGATTTTACTGTTAATGCTTGAAAAAATTATAACGTCAAAATATAATGTTTTGGGTAAATAGGTTCGTATTATTTATTTTTCATATATATTCGTGGGCCAAATCCTAAATAATCCTGACACCTTGCAATACAATTTTAGTGACTAAGCGATGAATAGTGGAGACTTTTGCTTTGGGTTCGGAATTTGTATAAAAAAGCATTCTTTTATAAAGACGACCTTATTAATGTTAATCTAAATTAAGAATATAAATTTATGAATTCAAATATTTGGTACAATAATAATAATAATAATAATAATAATATAATAATAATAATAAAATAATAATAATAATAATAATAATAATAAAATAATAATAATAATAATAATAATAATAATAATAATAATAATAATAATAAATTAATTATCAATGCCAAAGTTTAAATGAATATGTTGGATCTTCAGAGGCTTGCCTCATTCTAATATACTAAGAGTTCATCGCAGTCTCTGCAAATGGCAACGAAAGGATCTTTGAAATTGTCAAGCATTACATGAGTTGTTCCGTCGTCATTAACAGTTAAATTTGAATCGCAGTTGGTAATGATGTTGCAGTAATCACCAGGAGGCATTCCTAATTGTAATGAATAAGAAGAATGCATTTGGAGTAATTAGAATACATATATTAAATGGAGTTTTCTTAATTGTAATGATAAAATTAAAATAAATTACAAAAAATTATTTTTAGATGTATAAGTATAAAATGTATTAAGAGTAAATAAATTATTATTAAAT
Source organism: Trachelipus rathkii (assembly GCA_015478945.1). Classification (NCBI taxonomy): domain Eukaryota; kingdom Metazoa; phylum Arthropoda; class Malacostraca; order Isopoda; family Trachelipodidae; genus Trachelipus; species Trachelipus rathkii. The sequence goes on from JABUQX010077748.1 coordinate 3,410, forward strand.
GGAGGTTTTCCTAATTGTAATGATAAAATTAAAATAAATTAAAAAAAATATATATTTTTAGTTTTTTATTCTTTTTTTTTCCTTTTTTTAAAAAATATTAAGAACAAATGAATATATTTCCTTGTTTAAAACTGCCTTGTTTGGACACTTGGCCTATTTTCCATATTTTCAGGCAAAAAAATCTTACTACCCTGAGAAAGCAACTATATCCCCATTAGAGTACCAGTTATCTTTGAAGGTGTTTCCAGCCACGTTCCTAAACCTCACCTTTAGAAGAAATGAAAAAAAAATGCCAGATTTGTTCAATATAATTATTCATGTTACGAAAAAAGAAAAAAAAGAAAAAAATACTTAATAATAATACTTAATAACAATAATAGTAATAATAATAGTAATACTTAATAAAAGTAATACCCTTATAGTTACCATTCTACTGGGTCTAAATCTATTGTCCACAAACCCATCTCATGGTGGTTGTCTTCCCATTCATATCCTTTTTTACTCCTCCACCATCAGCATGGGGACCCTTCAAAATGCCATAAAATTTTATTAGTAAATTCTATACAAAAAAATAAATCGAAAATCACATTATAATAAATATACTAGATTCAGACGACTTCCGTTACTGACATTTATAGTATGAATATTGTCTAGAGTTTCACAAATAATAAAGAATATAGTGTATATATGGTTATATATAATAAATACATACATATATATATAATATATATATTATATATATAATATATATATAGTATATATATATATATAATATAAATATAAATAAAATTAATATAAATAATAAATAAAAGTTTTGCTACACCTCAATTTAAAAAACAAATCAAAATTTTCAATTCCCGATATACGAATACAAAATATAGCGGAAATTCATACAAGATAAGCAGCCAATGTAGAATTACAATGACCTTAACGAAGCAACTACTCTCCATTTCCATTAATTATATTGTAATAAATAAATGAAATAAAATTAAATAAACTTAACAACATTCATTATCTGAAATGGTAGCCTCTCATAATCTGCGGAAGTCCATATCTTGTGCATAAGGTGTAACAACGCTTAATACTCTCGCTCCTGAAAGAAATTGTATAAACTTGATGTAAAGTAATAAATTATGTTACGACAATTCATTATTAATAGCATTATCCTTTACCATTTTAAAATCATTCTTATTGAATGGAGATAATAGATAGATAGATAGATAGATAGATAATGATAGATAGATAGATAGATAGATAGATAGATAGATAGATTATATAGATGATAAGTAGATAGATAATAAAATTAGACTTAATTCTTATTATCGTAAACAAGACATTTTTAAATTAAATTAATAGATAGAGTAGATGATAATAATAGATAGAATAGATAAGCGAAGGAGATGTGCATTCTGACAAAGGAGAGTAAAAAATGAAAACTGTCAACCCCCCCCCCACACACACACACACACACACACAGTTATTTAAGCATAATACTATAGGAAGCCCTTCCGTACATTTTTGTAGTAAGATGTCACTTAGAATTACCTCTGAAAGTCATGGTTGTCCACAAAAACAATCGCTTGTTCGAGTTGCATCCCCTGTTCGTATTCTATATAACAGCGCAGGTTCACCGTAATTTTTCATCCTTGCAAAAGTAAGAACAATAGCGAAATTCCTTACTTTCCTGTGCAATGTTATTAAATTGCAAATTAAAATATTTTCTAAGTATTCCTCTCGATATTAGCAAAGGCCATAAACGCAGCAGACTGCCAGCTTTCTACCAGCAATTAAAATTAAATAATAATAATATATTAATATTATTTGGTTTACCAATTTGACTCGATTCAAACAAGGATAAAATGTAATTAATTATAAAATGAAATATTTTTCTAAAAAAGTTTTATTAAAATTTTAAATAATTTAATTAACAAATTTCAATAAAAACAATTGCCTCATACAATAGTAAATCGATTAATCAAATATAGTAAAATATGTTACCACAAAATATCATTAACAAATTCTTTTATCATTACACAATCGAGTAAGCGATTACCAGAAGCATTATAAGAATAATAAAAGATTTCGATTATTCGAAGAAAATCTTTCCCCATTTTGGTAACAAAAATGCTCATAAAAGAATAAATTTTTATTTCCCAGCTTTTTAATCAATTATAGAAGCACAATTAATGATGATTTAAAAAGTCATAATCAGAAAGAAATCTTCCGTATCTCCCCATACCCTAGAGAATAAACCTTGAAACTTTGATTGGCTCATTCCAAATCATCACTTCTTGAAAAAGAAAGGCGAACTCCTTAAGGAAATCGAGCTTTAAATTCAGGATGTTGTAGACTAGAGTAATAATGAGTGTTTCTTCATAATAAATATACTAAGATATATATATTATAATATATATATATATAATATATTATATATTATATATATATATATATATATATAGTATATAATAATATATATATATATATATAATATATCATCTTCACCTTCTCTCCCCAAGACTGGGGTAAGTTACGACACATGCACTGAAACAGGAAATAGTAGAAGATTATGACGCAAGTCAAAAAAGCCCAGACTTACTGTCCCCTTTATACCTATAGAAAAACTGTCGCAATCAGAAAAGCCCACCTAGAGCTTACGAACTGGCTACGACCCTCACTATGCATCTCTTCATCACCTTGGCCCAGTGGACACAACCATTACCCCCTCACAAAACCACGCTATTCCTCTATATGCACTTCTCTTTCTCTGCCAACTCCCACAGGCATTCCTTACATAATCAATCCACCTTTTCTTCGATCTCCCGCGGTCGAATCCCAACACACACACCACTATGCATCCGCTTAACCAACGACTATCATCCATCCTTTCCACAGACCAAACCGTCTCAACTTATTTCATATCTCATTTACCCCTTTCTTCCACCACACAACTCTCTAATTACGTTCATCCTCATTTATCAATTCTTCTCACACCTAAGACGCTCCTAAGATGCCATTGAACACATTCTACTTTAATCCTATACTTTTATGCAGACCATAGCTCACACTACTATACATAACATATGATAAACAACATTACACTCACGTTAAAAACCCTACGCACTCAAGACAGTCCTTTACATCCACCACGCAGTTTTTCTTTCGAATCAGCACCAACAAGTATCAGGATCAACAGTAGATAAACCGATCTCACGATTAACGTAATATAACACAAATAACTCCTTTCCCAATCTATTCCAAAATCCTGTCCATAAAAACCTTTAAATTATTTTTTGTAACTCAGTGTTTCCACTGTTCACGATATATATATATATTATATATAAATATTATAATATATTATATAATATATAAATTTATAATATATATATAAATATATATATATATATATAAATATATATATATATAAATATATATATATATGTTTAATTATATATATTATATTATATATATATTATATAATATATATAATAATAATAATAATTATATATATAATAAATAAATATATTATATATATAATATATAATATGAAATATATATTTTATATATATATATAATATTATATATATATATTATATATATATATATATATATCTGAAAAAATATGTCAGTAGATATAACTAATATATATAATATATTATATATATAATATTATATTATATATATAAATAATAATATAATTATATTTATTATATATTATATATATAAATATATAATATAAATATAATATATATATATTATATATATATGGAGTTCCCAGGCCAAAACGATGAATTACAAAACAAATTATCTAAAAAAAAGATTGACTCTCCCAATTAAAATTATCTCCAAAATATTTTGAATTTTTTTTTTTTACCTCCTTGCGATTAGGGATGAGCTTGGTTTGGTGTCTGAAATATCAAAAAGTTACCAAATGTTTGGGATAATAGTTCAGCGATTTGTATAGTTCAAGTTTCAAATCATTTTGACAAAGGGTTTTAACTTTCTATACAAAAAAATTGAAAACATATTTCCTCAATTGTCCATAAAAGCCCAACAATAATGAAAAAGAGGAGCTCGCCAAATTACCGCATTTGTCTTTATTTAGTATCAAATCGTATGAAAATTAGATAAAATAGCCCAATTTCACTTTCTATGTCTTCAACTATCAATCTAAATATTATTAGATTGTGTTCATCCACCAATACAGTAAAACAAAATTGACTAAATTTCATTCTAGGCTCTAAATTCAATTACCTTCATCTATTCACCAAAATCAGGAAGAACATTTAAAACACATTAACAAAACCTATTTCAATGACCTTCATTTCATTATTTTGTCATCATCCTGCGGAAAATATAATTTTTCTTCAGTATAAGAAAGCTATTAAGGTGTTAGGTTTTTCTGAGCCTTTCACAAACATCTCATTGAATGCCTTGATATTTTATACCCTGTCTTTCTAAATGAAGAGTTACACTCAACGCTCATATGAAGGTCGAGTATAGCTCTCTCCTCTCCTCTCTCTCTCTCTCTCTCATCTCCTCCTCTTCTCCGCGCGCTCTCTTCTCTCTCTCTCTCTCTCTCTCATCATCTCAATCGCTCTCTCTCTCATTCCATCTCTCTCTCATTAACTCTAATAGTCTTTTCTGCCTTCGAACTGTTGTTATCCTTCTTCCTGTACACGGTAAACATATCACTGCAGAAACAGTCTTTTAAAACTCACAAGTCACTTGCGTAGCTATTACTTTGAAGAATCTTAATATACATACTTTCCATACAGTTTCATTTACCTTCTCCGTGCAAGCTATTGACTCCAGACTTTTGCCCGTCACTACTCATGGGGTTTTTCAAATACTTTTAATGTTAATAGAAAATAATGAATTTATCTTTCTACTTCTGGTTAACCCTTCAAATTTTAAATCGGACATGCTTGTAGCCTTTAATTATGAAACATTTAATTCCCTAACTCTGGTGGTTCAAATACGCACCCCACAACCTTACCACACACACACACACACAACAACCACACACACACACCACACACACAACATATTTATTATTATATATATATATTATAATATATATATATATATATATATATATCATATATATCATATATAAATCATATATATATACTATATATAATATTATAATAGTATATATATATAATATTAATTATATATATATAATATATATATAAAATATATATATATATATATATATATACTATATTATATATAATATTATTATATATTATATAATATATATATATATATATTAATATTATATAATATTAATTATTATATATAATATTATATAGAATATAATATATATATATATAATATATAAATATAATTAATATATATATATATAATATATATATTAATATATATATATATTAATATATATATATATATATATATATAATATATATATATAAATAATACTATTATTATAATCTTATTAATATTATATTAAATATATACAAGAGTGTTAAATATATTTACAATGGTTTATATATATTAAGGCTAAACATTACATATAATACGGAATATTATTATATAAAGCACTTCCACATGATGTTATTATAACTATTTTTTATATTACAATTACTCTAATCTTTTGCCAATATCTCAATCAAATCTATAATCATTATCGATTGATATATTTTCGTTGTCCTCAGTGATACCTTCAGTAACACATACGTAAGAAAGTTCCCGCTCACGGATTCATAGTAATATTTTACATTCTGGGTACTGCCATAAATACTTTCTTTGCCATTGGTTTTTCTAAGTAGAGTAATATGATCATTCTGTACGTCTATAGAATTACGAAGCACTCGCATGATGCGCGTAGGATCATAGATCAGGGTTTTCTTAAAGTGCGGTAGTATTCTTGTTATAGAATGTAATGACTTATGGTTACGTAATTAGATAACATATATGTCTTCTTCATCTGCATTAACACTAGCCTACGTACCTCTAACATATATTTCAGCTGCGTCAGGCCTGAAATGTAGAATCCATATGATGTAGGTTCAAATACGGTTGTTTCATTATTTCTCTCCCATAATCTAACTTCCAAGCTGACAAACTGATTATGTTTTGATGTTTATAAAATGCTAGAGTAAGTTGCTTATCGCTGGTTTCTTCACACAGGCTAATAATTGTTTCGGTCCAGTTTAAAGCTGAGCTTGGTTTAAAGTATTCTGTAAGCCACTCTTCAGTGTGATTACATATACAAAGTAATTCATCTGGACTCATGAAAATACGCTTTGTAATTATAACATGGTCGAATGGGTAGCACACCTGAAAAATTTCAAGATCATCGGGTTTCTTTTATAAAGAATGAACCCTACCTTCCTGGGGATCCTTGATTTCACCACGGACATGTCTTGTAATTGAGGTATAGCCGTAAGGTGAATCATTGAATAATACAACTTAGTGGAAAATATGAACACTTTTATTACAAATCAGAGAACTTGTGCACAGCTTAACAGCCAAAACGGAAGTATGAGATTTTTAAATGAGTTTTGGGTATTAAAACATCCGCCTGCTCAAATATAATTTTCATCCAATCAGAGGTAGGGCTCAGGATATGAAAAAACATGTTTTTTACATACCTTAAAACCAAAAAGACGATAAAATAATTCTCGACCCAATCACATACGAGGTAATATAGAGATAAGGATTACTCCGTCCACTCCCAAGAAAGGTAAACATTTCCTTCTTACTGCTCAAAGGATTTTACCGATCCACATGTTTTCAGTTTGAAAATATACTTTACTAAATAATAAACATTGATTCTCGATTCTTGTCTATAGCTGGAATTACCTTTTGAACCTGGTATTAGGCCTTAATCCGCCTGTGATGACAAATAAAAAAAAAAAAGGGTCCCCTTTTATCCCTAATTTAGGCGCTAATTTGGCCTAAACGTAGTTATTTGCACCCATTTTACAGAAAAGGTTCAGTTTGAAATATCATTTTGACCTGTAATGGCCTAATCGCCATGGGTCAAAAGGAATTATCCTAAAATTTAGGCCGTAAAGTAGTTATTTCAACACATTTTACAGGAGAGGTTCAGTTTCGTTTCTGTAAGGAGTGCGGGTTGTTGTGTTTCTCGTGTGTGGATGTCAATGTACATAGATAATAATAAAGAAAATCCAGATTATTTAAAAAACTTTGAAATATTTTTAGTTTACATGGAGCGAATAATATAAATGTAAGTGAATAATTGTTATTTTTAAATAAAAACTTTAGAATGATTTTAATAAAATACATGTTATGTTTAGCAGAGAAGAACTTATTTTGTTATTTTTGATGAATAAACATTATTTAACATGGCTAACAGAATGGATTAAAGACAGTAAGTCAATATGAACAAAATGTGCATAGCGTTGGTGTAAGGGTGACATAAGGGGCTGTCCTTCTTGATTTACTGATTTATTGCTTTGAGGTAAGTAACATTCATCTCTTCAAGAATTTCATAAAATTTTAGTAAAAGTTATTATAAAACTTGATAGTTTATAAATTTATAAACAAAAAGTTTTAACAGTAAATAATAAATTCTTTGTTCAAAGATTAATAATTGATTTATTATAGAAGTTTTAAGAAATTTGAAATAATTTTAGCTTATATTTGAATGAGTAATATAAATGTACGTGTTTTAATTAAAACATAAAAATGTTTTAATAAATTTATACGTTATGTGTGTAAGTGAAGTGGGCGTGTGTGTGTGTGTGTGTATGTGTGTGTATGTGTGTGTGTGATGTGTGTATCTGGGTGATGTAAGTGTATTATGAGTGTAAGTGTCTATGCGGTGGAGTAAGTGTATATGAGTGTAAGTGGTCTATGGGTGAGCTGTAAGTGTATATGATATGTAAGTGTCTATGGGGGATGTAGTGTAAGTGCCTATGGGGGAGTTTAAGTGTCTTATGGTGTGTTAATGTCCTATGAGGGTGTATGTGTGTATAATTGTCATAGTGTGTGTTAAATAATAGACGATGAAGTAAATGACACTAGTATATAAAATAAAAATAATAATAGAATAATTAAAATAAATAATTAAAATAATTAAATAAAATTAATTAAAATAAAATAATAAAACTAAAAATAATAATAAAAATAATAATAAAAATAATAATAAAAATAACATAAAAAGTATTAAAACAAAATAAGAAACACATGAGTTAAAGCAGTAAAACATGAGTTAAAGCGTAAAACATGAGTTTAAAGCAAGTAAAAAACATATGAGTTAAAATGCAGTAAAACATGAGCAAAGCAGTAAACATAATGAGTTAAAGCAGTAAAAGCAGTAAACAAAAGCATACTAAACCCTATGTTGCTAGGTACACCTCTTTGATTATACTGATTTACTGCTTTACAGTGTGTAATGTCAATAAATATATGAGTTAAAGCCGTAAAAAACATAAAAGTTAAAGCAGTAAAACAGTTAAAAAAAAGCATTACTAACCTTGTTGCTATGTACCCTCTATTGTTTTACTGATTCTGCTGCTTTTAAGTAATGTAATGTTATCAAATACTGTGAGTTACAATGCAGTAAACACATATGAGTTAAAGCAGTAAAACTGAGTTAAAGCAGTAAAACCAAAGCATACTAAGCCATAACTATCCTTAGTGTTAGGTAATAACACCTCTATTGAATTTACTGATTTACTGCTTTAAGGTATGTCAAGTATATGTTTTTAGTAAAATTTCGTACAATTGTAGTAAAATAAAATGATTATATATCAGACACTCTGGATTTTTTCTTCTTACATACAATTTTTAAAAATTTATAAATTAAAAAGTATTAAGTAAAAAGTATTAGTAAAAAATAATGTTAATAAATATATGAGTTAAATAATAGGTCTGTAATGAGTTACAGTTTTATGTTCGCGAAAATGTTTTTAATAAAAATGTTTAAGTATGAAATAAAAATGAATGACTCATAGTATAATTTGAAAAGAAAATTCTTTGAATGTTTACATTGCGATATCATATTTTCGTTCGCGGCGGTAATCTTGCGCCCGTGCGGCGCGCACGCGGCGGGCGGTGGTACCGCGGAAAATATTGCGCCTGCGGGCGCACGCGGCGA
>JABUQX010077748.1:25000-27500 GCA_015478945.1 Trachelipus rathkii
TATAGATAAGAGCAATGGTGTAAATAGATTTTTTTTTTTGGGGGGGGGGGGGACAAGGCCCCTTTATCTAAGGTTTAAGCAAGTCTATTAAAAATTTTTATTGACCTAACAAATTTTGGGTGGGTCATGCCCCTGACTCATCCTAGTTACGCTTATGGATATAAATAAAAAATATATCTTGTGGTAATGAAAATTGTATTGAAAATTTCGCACCAAATTATGAAGATCTATTTATTTTGAATAATTGAAATTACACAAAAATTGGTTTTGTATTTTTTCATATTATACTCTGAATGCAATATTATTTTCTAGGTATTGATAATAATTAAGCACCAACTGCATTATTATTATTATTATTATTATTATTATTATTATTATTATTATTATTATTATTATTATTATTATTATTATTATTATTATTTGTGCATTTATGTATTATTATTATTATAATTATTATTATTATTATTATTATTATTATTATTATTATTATTATTATTATTATTATTATTATTATTATTATTATTATTATTATTATTATTATTATTATTATTATTATCATTATTATTATTATTATTATTAATAACTAAATACCAAATTGTATATTATTTTACCTCTTGCAAGTTAGATAAGTTAAAAAGCTTAAAATACTTTAAAATAATTTAAAAATAAACTTTTTAAAAGTTGACATTTTTTTCAATAAAATGCTATTTAATAATATTATTATTTTAACAATTTTTATTAATAAATATAGATCATTTCCGGGAAGATAAAGAAGACTTGCCACTTATGGGATCGAACCACTACATGTTGCGACTGAGAATCAACGCGTCAGTTGCTTTACCGTTTAGGTCATCCTCGAAGACTTTAAGGATAACTCAACGGTAAAGCGTCGGGTACATTAATTTTAGGTAGCAACATGTAATGGTTCGTCGCCCAGAGGACGCAAGTTTTCTTCATATTCCCGCAGTTGATCTAGATTTATTATTATTATTATTATTATTATTATTATTATTATTATTATTATTATTATTATTATTATTATTATTATTATTATTATTATTATTATTATTATTATTATTATATAATTGAGGTTATTGCAATCTTAAAATAATTTAATTTTCATGAAAATAAAATTTATTTAAGAATATTAATTCGAAAAATATTGAATAAAATCTGGCGAACATTTGCAACATTTTCTGTTTGAGACTCCGCCCATTTGTGTCATGATTATCAAAAATCGATAAAAAAAAAAGTTATTTGTTTTTAAATTTGAGGAGCAATAGAACTTAATCTTTCGGGAGAATTTGTTTTTATTTTATTTTAAATTTCAGTTTATTTTCATTTCTTATTTCAGTTTATATATATATATATATATATATATATATATATATATATATATATATATATATATATATATATATATATATATATAATAAAAAAAGATCCATGTCTTTAACACTTTCTATGTGATATATATATATATATATATATATATATATATATATATACTACTATATATCTAATCTTTTTAATCTTTAAAAAATAATTAAGTGAAAAAAAAAAAAAGAGTTCGGTGTTACCTGAACGGCACAAAACCCTGCCGGTGCGAGGAACCTTTCACACTCTACAGCCACGTCCGCCCACTTCCATTCGAATAGATGGACGAATACGGTTTTGCCATCACAATATGGAACGTCGTAAGTCCCAGAAACAGAAACTATGATGGAGACTATTAATAATCCTTTTACAACACAATTTGACCTTGAATAATAATAATAATAATAATAATAATAATAATAATAATAATAATAATAATAATAATAATAACTAATAATAATAATAATAATAATAATAATAAGTATAATATATATATATATATATATATATATATATATATATATATATATATATTAGTGATGGGACGATTAATCGGAATCGGCATCGGAATCGGAGGAATCGGCTGTTTTTCAGGAATCGGAATCGAAATCGGAATCGGCAAAATTGTACCGATTCTTTGACCGATTCTTTGGTATACTAATCTAAATAAATTTATCTTTATGATATTTCAAAGACAATATTTCGAAGTCTGCCGTATTGATTTTTAATTTCAGTTCTTCCTTAATTCTATTTGAATTTATTAAAAAATTTTGAGCAAAAGACGGCTCTCATTTCATATTGCAGTGATCATTCAAAACCTGCATGCCATAGAAACAACAGAGAGTTATTAAAAATTTATACAAATACTTAAAAAACTTGTTGATTGTACAAATTGTTGAGCCCACAAAGATCAATGGCATCAGTAATAATCCCAAATAGCAGAGAGTGATTTTAGTTTTTTATGAAAAGAGTCAAGAAAAGGGACTATTTGAGGGACTTGGATCTAGGAAAAATTAAGTAAAAAATAGATTCAGCATTTTCTTTACTCTAATAAGAATCTTGTGCTTGCTACATATCTTGATCCACGCTTTTAAAACTATATTCCTTGAGGATGAATATAACA
>JABUQX010077748.1:32500-47770 GCA_015478945.1 Trachelipus rathkii
TGTCCTTCAGTATTTGCCCGAAAAAGGGCGGAAGAATAAAATAGTTTACACTTTCCATTGTAGGAATAAAATAAAGACTGCAGAAAGGTAGGGAATTTGCAATTATATTTTTAGACAAACTCAGCTCTGCCCAAACGACAATTAAAAACCATAACCCTAGATATGAACACTGAATTGTACGAGTATGGTCTAAACGGCAAAGAAACCTTTGTATATCTGGCAAAATTGTGTGGAGGGAAATAATCCCAAGATAATCCCAACATAATCCCAAGGTTGGCGAAATTTCTATAAGGTTAACAGGAGAGACGAAAAATAAAGGAAAATTGGGAGAGGTTTTGAAAAGAAGACCTGGAACAGATGAATCTTTAAATTTTTACATTTTAAAGAAAATCCTATCCATGTCATTGAATCAGAAAGGTGATGGAATGAATCCACTCTAAAAGCGAATGAAAGAACAATTTTAGCAGGAAAGTAATAGTTGAAAGTAAAGTCATCGGCGTTTCCGTAAATTCGGTTGGGGAAGCAACTGTGAATATCGCTAATAAAACTGAACTTTTGTGATTACCACCATTACCGAGAAAAGATTAAGAGGTCGCACCATTGGTAAGGTTTGAAGTATTGAGTTAGCGCCAGTCCGGATCATATTCTAAACCTCCTTTGAATTTGTAAAGAAGTCGAATTAAAAATTTTGAAAGCCAGCACACTTTCAGATCCAACTTTTATCAGCAATGAAAATGGATCTTATTCTATTTTGATTTTTTGTGTCTGGCATAATATTGTCAAAGATGATTTACGAGTGGGTGGAGCGCCATGGACTGTCCGCCAACTGACTATAGATTATGTGTCGCAAGCCTAACTGTTGAAAGCACAGATATAGTAAATTATTGCAGAATATTATTAGAGATATAGTAAATTGTTACTTTATCTGTGGTTGAAATGGAGATAATTGTAAAAAAATATTTAGCTATACAATAATAAAATCTGAAACCGTTATCATATATATATTTATAATTTTGGGTTAATAAAATGGACTTTATAAACTTAAAATTGTATAGTGTAATATATATAAATATATATAATATAGTTATAGATGTAGAGAAGGTAGTGAGAGACGCAGAGAAGGTAAGCGAAAAGATTGAGAAACCCAAAGATAAAATGTTTAAAGAGGATTTTGAGTCTCTAAGAAAGGTCCTAAAGGACCTCCAAAATATTGCACTCTTATTTTTAATCAGACTATTAAAATATTGAATAAGTATCTGTGTATTTAAGTTTCCGTTGATCACAGGTATATAGTAATTAAAGTGGTTAGAAATTTGGGCATAAAAAAATATTTATAATTTGCTGTAGTGATAAAGCTAAGTATTACAATTTACATTGCTCTTTTCAACTTTTACAAGTTTTCACTCAAACTCCAAGAAGTTTGTAAAGAATAATGTATGCTAGTAAAAACGTGTTATCGGGAATATATAGGTAACTATTTGGTAAGGATACGTTGAGGGGTAGTTATTTTTTTTTATACTTTTGTTTATATAGGTAGAGTACGAGTATATAGTGATTAAATTATAAATAAGGAATAAATGCGCGTATTTCACTATAGATAAAATATATGTAATAAGACTAAATTATAATAATATTTCATAAAAAATATCATTATGTTATAGTATATTAAATATATAATTGAGAATATATATATATTAACTAGAATAATATATAATTTATATTGTAAAGTACTAGTAAATTCTTTCTCAAAAACAAAAATGGTACTTAACGTTGGAAAATATATCCTTTTTCATATCTGTTTTCATTAACAGCGTACTTTAAAATTTTATAAATTGTATAGGTTATGAGACATAACTTTAGATTAACTAGATATATCAGTGAGTATAACTTCTTGGAAGTCATAAGGTATATATATATATATATATAGATAGTTATATATAGATAGATATATTATTATTATAAGAAAATAAATAAAATTAATATATAAAATTTAGTATAAGTAATAATAAATGTACCGTGTTGTCCATGTGCTAGCCACAAATTATCAGAGGATTGCAACTATTATTGTAACTATTATATATATATATATATGGCCAGCCTCTAGAAGAGCCACAATCCATTATCTCAAAAAACTACGTACAGCTACGCAGTGATAATCTTCTCTTTCTGTGGAAATAGGTGCAATATTTTACCCAGAAATCTGTAAAAAAAAAAAAAAAAAAATTAAAAAAAAAAAAAAAAAAAAAAAAAAATCATTATCTCTAAAAACTACAAAAGCTACAGAGAAATGAAATACTTTTTGGAATCCTTGTAAATGTTTATTCATAAGAAAAAGCTGCTATAGTGATAGTGTACCCATTAATCCAAATTACATAAAAACAAAATAAAATTAAGCCAAAAATAAAGAAAACAATTAGTTTATTAAAAAAAAATAAATCGCTAATTTTATAGAATAAACATATTTAAAATTAATTGGAATCTATAAAGTTTTTTCGAACAACATGTTATACGCCAGGTAGATGATTAGACTGAGGTCGGGGGTACTTCGGGATTAGTTAAGCTGTAAACCAACTCACAGTGGAGTTCCGTTCCTGCGAACAGGTATTTAAGGATTTCTATGCAATTATGATATTATCTCGTTTACACATACGACATATGAACATCATATAATCTACCTCACAGGTAAAACGGTACATAACCTAATAATATTCACCCGAGCGAATTATCAGGTGTTCAGCGGAGGCGTGGGACTGCAAGGCAGTCTCCCGAGCCGACGGGGAACACAGGGGGGACGTCTTCCATACCATGTATAGATTCTCCCAGCACGATAAATAAATAAATTATAAAATAATTCATGTTAGAAAAAGGGGAAAAATAAAAAGGGTATGGGATACTAATTTAGAGGTCCTTGTCCAGTTTGCTGTAAGTTCAATTGGGTAACTCAAGTTATTACCCTTTTAATTATGATAAAGGAACCCCGCTGTAATCGTCACCATAGAAACCCAATTAAGCTATGTATATATATAGATATATATATAGGTTCCGTATATAGTTAAAGATATACCCTCTTACCGTAGAGTATATGAGTATTATACTTATAATGTGAAATTATTGTACCTATTTATATACCCTCGTATAGTTTATACCTTACTTACGTGTATAATATATAATATATTAAGGTATCCATCGTGAAGAGACTTACCGATCTCCTGCATTATACGTGTCTGGAGAATATAAGTATAATATAGTATATAAAATGACAAAGCCCCAAAAAAAAACTGATCAGCAATTGCACCTAAAAGAACGAACTGTGATTGACAATAGGCTCGAAGCAAGCTATCCCTTGCAGGTTGAGGCATACAACACCATGCTGGTAAGTAGGAGTGTGGAGTATTCTTAGTTAAATAACAAAAAGAAAGTGGCAACCCAAATATAAGTTCCATTAGGAAAGTCGATACCTAATGCTCTAATTTATAAAAACGAAAAAAAACACGGTAAGTCTGAAGCAAAGTAACCCAAAAGCCTCCTAAACCCAAGCAAAAATAACGAAAGTCCAAACTGCTAAATAGGATCTCTAATCATAGTCGGTGAGTCCAATAGAACCCAAAGCCCCGACAGCAAATAAACTACGTATAGAAGACGGATGGAACAATAATTTTCATTACATTTTTTAAATTTTATTGTTATACCCCAATGCTCTTCCCGAACATCGCAAGAATCAAAAACTTTACAGGATCTCCAAAAGAGATAATTTTGCTATGGTGTCACCTTTTCGCGGCATAGATGTAGCATGATTCCACCAATAGGCTCAATTTCTCTTGAAAGGCAAAAAAATCAGCATGTTTTATTAATTTTTTTTTTGTTTTTTTTTTTTTTTTACATTTTCGCACTAAAATGGACCAGCATTCCAGCATGTATTCCTTTTTCCCGTAGCTGTTGTGAGTGATTTTTGAGATATGGATGATGTGCCTGTGTGTTCTAAGTCATAACTAGAGTAGATTTGACATCGCATCACCAAATGACCTCCGATCAGGTCTAAAATAAAGAATAAAACTTATTTAAAAGTCATATAAAGAATAATTGACTCACCTCAAAGCCTTTCGGACATAGGCTAATAAATAACTATATATATATATATCAGGTATAAAGAGGTACCAAAAATACAATTATTGCTATATATTAGTCACGCTCTCTCAAAGATTTCACTTATATAATAAAGACCTTGCAGTGTAATAGTTCTATAATATTTTTATACAATTAATAATTCTATACTATATTCTATAATATAATATTGACTACTCAAACGCCTCCGACTAAGGCCTCAGTAATAGAATACGCCGTTTAAGAGTCTTTAGTGTAAATAGTCAATAACAGTTAGATATCTACCAAATAAGACGCTCGGATCGAGGCTCAAATATATAAAAGGAAACTCAAGGTTAAAGTTACTTATATTGAGAAGTCAATTAATTGATCACTAAATGTAGATTATAGAGCTCTACGAACAGCAAAAAAGAACTAGGTAAGTCTGTTGTAGGGTAGAGTGTATAGAGGTTAAATGATTAGATCCAATAGTGACATTATCTCGGACGACGAGCAAGGAAAAAATGATCCTCTCATAGTTATAGGTTGAGTAAAGTCTTTGACTAACGTGTCGAAATATGACCCTCAAGGGCTCATATTTCGGACAGGGCAAAATATAACTAGATAGGTAAGTACTATATGTAATAATATAGTTACAATAATAATAGGTCACAAATATCACTTCGATCACACACGGCAAATAAAACTGAGTAATTAAGTACATTGAGATATGTACAATTATATTTATTAGAACCCGAATAGTGATCCTCGGTCAATATACTTATAGGCCAAATAATAATATAAGGAAAAATAGTAATACGTAAGTATTATACTATATAGTATTTTTACTCTATTTATAGGTCAAATTATAATATGCACCAATAAGCCTATCCCGACAGGCCAATAAAATAACTACTGATTTATATTATAAGTTCTCTGATATGATATATATAATATAAAATATTTTAATATAAGATATATAAAGGATAATATGTCAACATAATATGACCCCATAATAGATCCCTTCAGTGCGCAGGGCTCCTCAAAAAACGTGATGGGAACCGAAAAACTTACAGTATCGGTTGAAGAGGCAGCTTCAAATCATGAACCCCAAATATGATCAACTATACTAGGACTCCTCAGATAGTGATACAAAAATAACGTATAATATAATTAAGTGATGCATATTAAGTCTATGATGTACAAGAATTATAATATTTAGAGATAGTAAATATGTATATATTATAGTGTAAGGATCAATTATGACCCAATTATTATATAAAGCCCCGATCAAGTGAACTAACAAAAAACGTATAAGTTACATTGAGATAATATATAGATCAAAGATAAAAATTTTATATATTGGAAACATTACTAACAAAGAAATGCTGTAAGAATAAAATATATAAGGTAAATATCATAGCACACTCAAAAAATATAATAAAATATAACAGAGGGACGACGATGAGGATTCTTACAACGAAAATAGCGGGAAATCCATGCCGGTGAGAAGAATAGTCTATATCTTAAGAAGAAAAAAGGATGGTACGGCGATGTGAACATAGCTCGGTAATTCAGACATCCTATATTACAACGATAACAATGTGTGGAGCTAGGATAACTTTGGCACTCGATAAGACGATTCGGCTCATTAGGATAAGCAAAGGTTATATAGGTGAAAAAAGTAGGAAGAGTGCAAGATGTATGATGTGAAAATATGGGTTATGTTCCGTGATAGATGAATGGGTCGTATATTATAATAATATATAATAATATAAATAATTTTATATATTTATCTCTCTCACTAATAGTTATAATAAATAATTTATATACTATTTTTATTCTAGTTTAATTAAGTCTTTAATTTTTATATTAATTATATAATGTTTAACAATGAATTATATATTATATTATTATATAATTATATATATAATTATTGTGAATTATATACATTAATATTATTTATTTTAATTCATTATTTATTTATTATAATATTATTTAAATATAATATTAATCAATTATTTGATAATATTAATTAGGTTATTAGTATTAATTAATTATGTCATATATATTATGAGGTACCCAAAATAGCTCCTTAGTACTTTCTGTACCGCCTACTCAAAATTAAAAAATAAAATTAATCTGTAAACACATAAATTAAAAAATAAAAATCACTCTCTCTAAAAATTAACCAAAAAAAAAAACACCATCAAATTTTAAGGTAATAACATCAATCCATCTAAAAAAACCTAATATATAAAAACTCCATACAAATCATTCAACCTCAAATCAGCTAAAAATACTCAAAAAAATCAAAAATTAATTACTATAAATATAACAAAATCTATAAATAATCTAAAAAAAATAAAAAAATTAAATACAAATTACTCTAAAAACTACTTCATAATTACAGACTATTGAAAATTAACACCACAATTTTACATAACTAAAATATAATTCAAATTATACACTATAATCAATAATAATTATTAATTTTACTTATTAAATTATAAAAATCTTGTGATTATTTAAAATAAGAGAACACAAGATGCCTTTTGCAAATTTTTATTGACCCCAAATATAAATATATATGTTATTAATATAATTATTTTATTAGATGCTCATATACATATATAACATAAAAATATTTTATTTGATTCTTTTTATTATTTTATCTCGTACAAGTGCAAATAAATAAAAAAATATTTTCTCTTTGAGTTAATATGTATAAGTTAATATCTATTACATTTATTGATCTTCTCATATAAATCATTTGAAAAATAATTAAATGAATTATTAAATCATTTACTTGTGATACCATTATTTTATCTTTTATTATGATTCTATCTATATTCAACGATTTAATATCGGTGTATATTAACAGAAAATCCATATAAACATAAAAAATTAATATTAATATAAAATATAAAATAAAATAAAAATAAATGAACAAAAGACTATTTATGTATCTCTTTAGACTTTATTATTATTTCATTATTATTATTCATTATTAGATTATTAAATATTATTTTTCAATTTTTATATTTATTGACCTTTTATAATTAGAATTACAATTATTATTATTATTATATTATTTATTATATATTATTATTACATTATTATTTGATTATTAGTATTATATTAATTCATTCATTGTAATTAATTATTAATAATTATTATTATTGTTACTCTAAATATTTATTCTATTATTAGTATTTATTTATTAATTATTCGTGATTGTTATTATTCTTATATAATACTTCTGTCTTAGCTGTTTCCCTCCCTCAATAAGGATCCATGCCTTCCATCGGTGGGATACTCAGTGGATGGGGCAATAATAAAATATACTACGTAATCTATAGTAATATATTACTACAACAATGAGGATATAGTTGTTAATTGTAACTGTGCGATTAATATTGTTATAGTAATTATAAGGAAGATTATATGAATTCGCCATTATATATATTGTAAATTAATTGTTATTGTTTATGTATCCGTTTCCCGAGTACATATTGCTCGAATACTTATCAACAATAAAAACAAGAAAAAAATCAGAGATATTAATTAATAAATGGTAGTATCCTATCACAGAATATCTAATCTCAACCCTCACGACATGCAGTTTAAGCTCAAAAGAGACAACACAAATAATGTTTACACAAATGAAACATGATTTTTATAAAAATTAAAACCACTATTTAAAGTGAGGTTCCAATTAATGAATTAGTATAATATAAATATAATATGTATTAACTAAATATTGCCCAAATTATTCAAATATATGTCCAACATGTTAATAGAAATTGTGAGTGAGCTACTAGCTGTCACCTCTTGAGGAAATCTATTAAAAATATTAACTTCTCCGTTAATGAAGAAATGTTTTCTAATAACAAAGAAAAATGCTTTATTTCTTTTATTCTGTTCTGTCCTTTAACTCTCCTATCATGGTCTAGTTGGAAGAATTTACTTCCCCAGCTTTGCAAAGATTTTATAAATAAATAAACCTGAATCATATCCTATGTTTAGAAACCTTTTTAAAACAGTTCCTTCAATCTGACCTCATCAACCTATTTTCGAAACCACAAATCATTTTTCAAGGTCATGGCTGTAATGCCTAAAGCAGACCAATGTCCTTTATTTGGTATAGAGTGTAAACTTTGCAAAGTATTCAATTTAAATGCATTTGACAATTGTCACAGTATATATATATATATATAATATATATATATATATATATATATATATATAATATTATATATATAATATTATAATATATATATATTATATATAGTATATATACGAAATAATATATATATAAATTCTTTATACAATTATAGAGGATATATATATATATATATATATTAAATTATATATAGATATATATATAATCTATATATATATTATATATATATATATATATTATATATGATATATAATATATATATATATAAATATATAATATATATATAAATATATACAATATATATTATATAATAAATATATATATAATATAATATATTGCTTATTTTATTGAGTTTTGAAATTTTCAAATAATTCCATATAAATATTATTTATTATTATTATTATATATTTTATTATTATATTATTATTAATTATTCATATTATTATTATTATATATATAGTATTATTATTTTATTTTTATTATATTTATATTATTATTATTATTATTTGTATATTATTCATTATTATTATTATATATTATTATATTAGTATTATATTATTATATTAATTATTTATTTTATCCTATAATTTTATTATGTATATTTATTTATTATTATCGAAATAAAATTATGTTATTATATTAAATTTTTTGTCTATTATTATTTATATATTATATTTAGTATTATATTATTATTATTAGTTATATTTTTTAATATCATTATTATTATTTAATATTATTATTTGATTATTATTATTTATTTATATATATATTATTATATTATATTATTATGATATTATTATTATTTTATTTATATTATTATGTATTATTATATTATTATATTATTATTATTATATGTAATATTATATTATATTTTATATTATTATTATTAGTATTATATATATTATTATATGTATATATTATTTATTGATTATTATTATATTATTATTATTATTATTATTATTATTATTTTTATTATTATTATTGATTCCCCGAGAAGGAGAGCATTGATTCTTGGGAATAACCTTGGAACATAGCATAGTAGACAAGAACCAATTACTTGGGCGGGGGATTTCGTGCGTCCTCCGGCCGCCATCAATGGGTATATGGTTATTTGTCACATACCAAATCTTTTAGGCTTCTTTCTTCCCCCTTCATTTTTCAAATGTATATATAATCTTTCAATCCTCTTCCTCCTCCCTCACAATTTCTACCTTTCGGTCTCCTCCTCTCTCTCTCTCTCTCTCTCTCCTCTCTCTCTCTCTCTGCTCTCTCTCTCTCTCTCTCTCTCTCTGCCTCTCTCTCTCTCTCTTTCTTTCTCTTTCTCTTATAACTCATCCCTATCCTTTGCTTACTTGAAAGAAGTTGTGCTCCCTTTTTTTCTCTTGGGCGCATCGTGTACCTCTTCGCCGCCATTGGGGCTTTAGCCACCTCACACTTCTATTCCGTGGATGAGGGTACATGAGAAAAACCGGTTGTTTTAGTTGCGGCAGTATGACGGGTCTCCAATTGTTGGGCCCGAACTTTGAGTTACCCGCGTAGGGAGGCTGTCTGCATTTTTGGTGTATAATCTCCGAGATCTAACGGTGAAGTTATATAGGTTCCGTTCGGTACACGGAGGGTAAAACCGGCGTTGAGTTCCGGGAGGCTCTCCGAGGTCACATCCACAGCCCTGGGTATGGGAGCGAGGTCCGCGGAAGATTGTGTGAGTCTCTGGTTTGTGACCTGTTGTAAGGAGAAGGATTACCCTCCTAAATGAAATATACTTCTTTTCCGGTCCATGATATATTTACTTTGTATATTTCATTTGTTGATTTGTTATTAGGGTCATATATTGAGAGAAAGAAGTTTGTAGTTTAACTTCTATGAAGATGGCCGATTATAAAATAATACGATGTTAAAATCAAGACGTGCACAATTACCAACTGTCGGGCACCCTACCTGACCCCACCTCGTCCCTCCTACTCCTAGATCAGCAGGTGTTTCCGATTTTATTCCTTCTACTACACCTGAAAGTCTTTTGCGTAACATCAGTGATTCATCGACTGGTACGCCCTGCAATCCCGAAAAGGTGCCCCCGTCCTAGTCGTTCTCAATTGCAATCTTATACTACAGAGGCAAAGGCAATCTTATACTACACTTGCAGCAGCCCCCTGCTTCCGCGTGTTAATCCACCGACACAACTCCATTCCAGTAGAACCCCTCCCCCAAATCCTATTGAAACGCAAGCAGTTACTGTAATCTGCCCACCTGCATTGCCTTTACTACTGACTTCTCAAATAGTCCAAAAGCAGCCCTTTATCCAATTCTCTAGTTCAAAATGCAATCAACACCCTGCACGAGAGTACTAGTTTCAATTAACCAACAATAAAATTAAGTTGGTTACAACCAACACAAAGCTTGGAGAACAATTCCTGCTAAGGCACTCTGTTCCATACCCTCCCGATGAGTTTGCCAACGATGAATTCGCCAGACTTCGTCTATGTCCCTAATCCGTCTCCCACCATTACTCAAATTCCTGAAAAAGATGTTCCTAAACACAAAGAAAAGATTAATCACCAATCTAAAGATTATTCGCTAAAATACAAAACATCTGAATTTTTAAAACGAACACAATTGATCCGGATGTAAAAGCAACCTCAGAGGAGACCTCGCCATAAGTCTATTCCTGAGACAAAAGCAATGACTTCAATAGATTGTACCCAAACAATCCCAGCTATCGAACAATCAACCAACCAACTCACTCTCTGATATCTTGCAGGATTATTCCAGCTCTTCTGAATCCTCCTCTAACTCCTCTTCCGAATTTCCTATCTCATCACTCCTTAAAGGATTCTATGTCTTAGCGGATGAAATGGATCATAGTTCTCAAATGGAGCTTGATATAACTATCCACTTTCTCTCTAATGCTTCTTGCGTTTCCGAGAGAGATGAATGGAAAACCGTTCAACGCAAACACCACAAACGTTCCAAGCGTTCTAAATCTGTTGGCGCCATGAAAAGGGATCCAGAAGTTCCCTATCTTAGCTCAAATTATCCAGTCTTTCAAAATCACCCATCTGATGGCTCACTGACAAAGTCTCTAGCGTTAGATCTCCGTAACCCAACGGATCTCATATTAGATCCCAATATCGTAACTCCAACTTCCTTACAAAAAAAAAATGACACACTACAGGTGTCACCTTCTTACACCGCCCCATGGAAATATTCCCATATTCTTCACCCATTTCTGAATCTGCTTGCTTCGAAGATGCTGATATCGCTTCCCTTCCTAAGCATAATCATTTTTGGTTGCTCTTCCAACGACCAACCAAGTCCACACAGTAAGATGGACTTGGTTGAACCCAACTAACATCGCATTCATGGCGAAACCCCTCCACCAAATACCACTGAAAACTCTTCCCCAAACCTGTCGTACAACAAAAATCTCTTCTGTACGACTATTCCTTACCATTAGGATTTGTTGCTTTTGCTCGTCGAGATCCACGTCTCAGCCTTTTCCTCCCATCTGAATCCAACCTCCACATCACCCCTAGCCAGCATTAGAGACAATTATCTAAAAAAAATACCATCGTGATAATATTTATAACAAACATAGCATTGGACCACCTTCCTTCAACTGGAATTGTCTTGGCTACTACTATAATTTTAAACAACTTGTTCAACTAATAAACATATGTGCAACAAAGTGCATATGTTTGCAGGAACTTCGACTATGTCATCGCGACTTCTTCCCACCGTCCGAATATAAATCGCCGCTAACCTCTATATGAGAGGTGCAAGAATACTCATTCATAAATCTGTCCCCAATTCTCCAGTCCCTCTTCAAACTAGACTTCAAACAGTGGGCAGCTCGAATTCATTTGTCCACCGACCCTTCCGTCTGCTCGATCTACTTGGCTCCGAGTAATGAGTTTACTAAGGTCGACTTAGCTGATCTTTTAAGCAGATCCCTACTCCGATTGTTATACTAGAGGAATTCAACCTTCGCCACCCCTTATGGAGAGACTCTGTCAACTCGTCTAAGTTTAAGATCCTTGTTG
Organism: Trachelipus rathkii; assembly: GCA_015478945.1. NCBI lineage: Eukaryota > Metazoa > Arthropoda > Malacostraca > Isopoda > Trachelipodidae > Trachelipus > Trachelipus rathkii. The sequence goes on from JABUQX010077748.1 coordinate 44,807, forward strand.
ATCTTCTAGCATCCTTTTCCCTGGGATTCCTTAACACAGAACTCTCTGCATATGAACGTTTAGATACACACTCTTCTTCCTGTATTGATATTTCCTAGTGATCCCATTCTCTCATGGATCGCTTTACCTGGTCCCACTTTGGTTATTTATGCGACAGTGACTATTACCCAATAGCCTTAAATGAACTTGCACCGAGCCCAATGTTAAAACCCAATTCCAGCTGGCGTTACGACCGAGCAGAGTTGGTTCAGTTTCATCATCAAGCCACAGATATCCCACTTTTTCCCTTCAATAAGCGGTTTCCGACTATTGATGATGCTTTTAACTTCTTCCAACAAGTTATCATCACATCAGAGGAAGCTTGCATTCCGCTATCTTCCGCAGGCAGGCGTTCGGCAACCCATTGGTGGTGAAAAGGATGTGCACAAACTAACCGGAAGAAGGAAAACCCTACAAGCAATACAAAAGGAACCACACCACCCAAACATGGTTATTTTAAAATTTTTAAAGCAGCTGCTGCGAGATCTCGCCGAATTAATCGCCAAAAACATAAACAATACTTTCGAACTTATTCTTCTACTGTCAACTCTACAACAGCCCCTTTCTTCAGTGTGTAAAATTGCACAGAAAATATCTTTCTGATTCAACAACTCTTCACCCACAGTCCTCCATTATGAACCTGATAAAACCGATACGATCTCTGCTCCAGCAGTTGTTGCAGATGCATTTGTTATAGTTTTGATAGCCACTCGAGCTCTTTCCGATATCCTGAACCCCTTTCAAAAATTGAGAATTAACACTGCACCGCCAAACTTTTCAACAGCGAAAGGGGAAGATCATACCTATAACCGTCTTCTCACACTTACAGAGTATCAAACTGCACTGGCGGATAGCAAAGACGGTGACCTTGGCCCAGACTTAATTTCTTACATACTAATATTCACCCCTCTGCATCAGCGTTCTTGCTATATCTGTATAACAGAATATGGATCGAATCCTCTTTTCCATCTGTTTGGGCTACAGCTTTTGCAATCCCTATTCCCAAACCTGTAAAAGGTCCGAAGATGGCGGACAACCAAAGACCAACTTCGCTGACTTGCCATACTTGCAAATTAATGGAGAAAATAGTTTAAGGCCCCCTTCTCCCTTCTCTGGAGAACAATTTCTTTTTTTCAAACTTCCAATTTGATTTCCGGAAAAATCGTTCAACCGCAGATCTCTTGTAAAACTGGATAATCCCATCCGGGAAGCCTTCTCAACTTGTGGGATGGTTCTTGGTGTCTTTTTTGACTTTGAAAAAGCTTACGACACAACGAGGAGAGCTAGAGTTCTCCTTAAACTCCACTCGCTCTGTTTCCGAGGATAGCTCCCTCTCTTTGTTAAATGCATTCTGTTAGACAGATTAATTCAAGTTCGGTTCACTTCAGTTCTATCAGGCCACTTTACTCTGGATGAAGGCGTTCTGCAGCAGTGTTCTAAGTGTATTATGATTTGCTCTCGGATTCAATGACATCGTTACTTCTATCCAAGCGACGATCAAGTTTTTCTCTCTATGTTGATTTGACCTGGCGCTATATATTGCCGGTGCAGGCTGCCATTCTTGAAATTCAACTTCAACTAGCTATTGAGAATATTTACAATGGGGTAATTTCCCATGGCTTCCATTTTCTCACCACAAAAACCTCAGCAGTTCTATTTAGGAAATAAGGGTAGTCGAGAACTTACACCTTCCTCCCTCGAACGCTAACCTTAATGGTTCACCCATATCCTGTACTCACAATTCCAAATTTCTAGGACACATTCTAGATGACCACCTAACATCGCGTGCTTGACCTATTACTCTGAAAGCGCCATGTCATGGCGTGCTTGACTTATTACGTTCATCTCGCCTCAACATGGCTTAGAAGGAATCTCACTGTAAGACCAGATTTAGCTTCAGATGGCCCTAATCCAATCGAATTTGGGCTGTGGCTGCGTAGTTTATTGGTAGGCCTCCTCAATTGAACTACACCTATTAGATCCCATCCAAAACGAGGCAATCCGTATCTCACAAGGGCCTTCCGATGTCTCCAGGGTGAGTCTTGAGAATTAAATGCGATGTAATGCCAATCCTCGTTCAAAGGGATTACATCATGTGCACAAGTTATCTTCGCTTTCAAACCCCAATATCATCTGCCCTAACACCGATTCTGCGAGAGATATCTCAGAATCCTCCTTACTGGCCATTTGCAAACACAGTTTATAACATCTTTAACTTCCTCAACATTCCTTTGCAAAAGTGTTGCCGTTCTCTTATGATGAATGGTATACACCTTGGCTATTCCCTGCTCCCACCATTTGTCTGGTCCTGACTTCTTTCTCTAAATCTAGCCACCCCGCTGCCTTGTTAAAGGCATCATTCTTGTCTCATTCCGCAGTTCACGGTGGATTTACTCCAGTGTTTACTGACGGCTCTAAAACAGGGGACAGTGTGGATGCGTCTGCTGTCTTTCCTGACCGCAACCTCTCCCATACCCTTCCTCCCCATGCTTCAATTTTTACGGCAGAATTAATAGCTATAATGATTGCCCTCTCTCGAATTCTATTCCTTAACCAAGACCACTCTTATGTCATTTATTCAGATTCGCTCAGCGCCCTCCAGGCGCTTAAAACACCCTATTCTAAAAGCACAATGGTATCCGCTGTACAGCAATTTCTTCGGCTGCTCCACTCTCGTAAGAAACAAATCATACTATGTTGGACCCCCTCTCACATAGGGGTAACTGGCAACGAAATCGCTGACAGAGAGCTGTTTTAGGTACCTCCCGGATGCCATTCGACAAGGTCGCCTCCCATCAACTGATTATTATCCTGTTCTCCGACAAGGCTTCCGGTCTTATTGGCAAGAGTGCTGGACGAGTGATCAGCGAGGGGCGAAACTTAGAAATATAAAGTCGAACATTGGTGAGTGGTCTTTCTCTCACC
>JABUQX010077749.1:0-20000 GCA_015478945.1 Trachelipus rathkii
ATAAATGTCATTCTACGGATTCATAAACCAATACTCCAACCAAATAATCTATTATTTTTCTTTTTTATATTTACAGATTTCTCGATACCTTTCTAAAATATCATTCATTATTTTGCATTATAGAAATATAGATAGTTATTTATTTCGGAATTTTTTCAAAGATATTCCATAAATAATAATAAAATCCAAAAGAGAGATTTAATTGCCTTAACTTGAAAAATTAGTAAATTAATCAGGATACACATTTAATGGAAGGTGAAGTGATAAATCATGTTAGAGCTACAAGTGTCTGTTGGACGACTGTTGTTACACAGCACATGCACACTACCCACATTGTCACACAGCACATATTATTGTATATTATGATATATATATTATATATATATTTATATATATATATTATATATATATTTCATATATATTTATATATTATATATATATATTATAATATTATATATATATATAATTATAATATATATATATTATATAATATATTTTATCTATATATAATATATATATATATATATATATATCTATATATATATAATATATAGTATAAATAATATATTATAAGTATTATTTATATATATATAATATTATATATATATATATATTATATATATATATATTATATATTATCATATATATATATATATATATATATATATATATATATATATATATATATCATAGTATATTATAATATATAGTGTGTGTGTGGTGTGTGTGCGTGTGATTTATAACTTTCCGCACTGGAAAGTATAATTTTGAATGCATTAAAGATTTTTCGCATAATGTTCTAGCAAAGTCATATTTTGCTATTATTTGTTTTGTATCTATATCTTTTATCACGATGCTTCTCGTTCTCATCTTTAGCCTACTTTATATATTATATATATATAATATATTATAGATTATGTATATATATTATATATTAGTATATAGTATAATTATATATATATATATTATTATATATATATCGTATATATATAGTATAGTATATATAGTATTATTATTTAATCAGCAAATCCCGACTGGGTCTTGAAAAGAGTGGTACTGTGAGAAGGCAGGTGGGTTGGACACTGCAGGTGTATTTAAATGTGAGGTTATGGCAGACAAAATTTTTGAAACCGTTTTCAGAGAAGCAAATATGACTGTTATTGGTAAGTACGGTCATTCACTTTTTGGTAGCGTAGTAGAAGTAGTATTAAGAACAGAACTAAAAGAGAAACATTAAATAATAATAATAATACTAATAATAATAATAATAATAATAATAATAATAATAATATAATAATAATAAAGTAATAATAATAATAATAATAATAATAATAATATATAAATAATAATAAAAAAGTATATCATAATAATAATTAATAGTAATGAATAGTAATAAATAGATGATAATAATAATAATAATAGTAATAATAATAATAATAATAATATAGATTATTATTATTATTATTATTATTATTATTATTATTATTATTATTATTATTATTATTATTATTATTATTATTATTATTATTATTTATATTATTATTATTATTTTGGTATTATTATTATTTATTATTGATTATTATTATTATTTTATTATTATTATTAGTAGTAAGTAGTTAGTAGTTAGTAGTAGTAGTAGTAGTAGTAGTAGTAGTAGTAGTAGTAGTAATTACTGATATTTTTAATTCTTTTTAAAATAAATGTTAAATAATTAAAAAATAATTGCCGAGTGGGAAGCAAAGGTTTGTTGGGGCATTTCCACGTAATCTAAATATTATATTTGTGAAATTCCTCATTCCCAATTGAGTGATTTTAAAATGTTTTATATCGTAAATGCCTTTTTATTCGAAGAACAATGAGAATTCATCGTAAAAATGATTCCATTGATTTTATGATAAAATTTTATTTAAATAAACGTCGCTCGTGACGGGGTCGCCCATTTTTACTTGTCCTTTCCCTAATAGAATGAGAGAGTGGCCCTTTTAAATTTGTCTTGGCACTGGCACTCCGAGTTTAATAGTTTGAGTTTTTTCTCGTGTAAATGCCAACCATGAATCAAGATGCACTGCCACTCAATTACCCAATGACTCTGTGCAAATGCAAATTTTGTGTTCGACCCTCGATCTTTATAAACCTCAATATAGCATACACATACACAGATTATTATATAATATATATATAATATATAATATTGTATAATATCTATATATATAATATATATATATATATATATATATATATTATAATATTATGCTATATATATATAGTATATATGTATATATATTATATATATATAAGTTGATAAATATATTCGCGTGGACTCTTCCTCCTAACATTGTTAGATAAGTTTTGATAAATCCCCTTTTCTGAAGTAATCACCCTGCTGGGATTGAACCTGGCCCCTAGCAGGTGAACGCGTATGTGCTTGACCACTACGTCCACGATGGACTAAAAGAAGAGAGCAAAAAATGTTAATGTGGTGAATAGTAAGCACGACCTCAGGACATGCCACGCTCTTTCCCGTCCAACTCGTGCGCCGGGTAAAGTCAGAGCATCCGCACAAGGGTGCAAAAACACACAGCGAGTACCGGGGTGATTTTATCAATACTTATGTTAATCATTGCGAGTGGGTTGAAGGTGGAGCAGTTTGACCTTATCAATAAAATAACAATAAAATAGAAAAGAATTTAGAATTTGGTTTTTGTCATTGTGCCATACGAAATTATGTCTGATTAATAACTCTATCAATTTTTAGAGCTGAGCTACGATACATACTGGTCAAGGAGAACAAATAACGATAATTCAATAGCAAAGATATAGTATAGATTTTTTACTCAATGATTAGTTACCAGTAGATAAAAAATAAATCCGCGTTGAAATGTTTTGTTGCTTTAGTCAAATCTTAAGAAGAACAACGATATTATCATCAACAAGAAGCGTAAAGGTAACCAAATTTGATATAGAACCACATGGATTATATAAATCAATGTAGGTAATTCTTCTCTCGGATGTTATATTACACTAAAACTGGTTAATGACAACCCGTTTTAAGAAATTCCCAATGAATAGATTCAATAAAAATCTTCAATCTATTTGCTCAAAACACTTGATATCCACAATAAAATATACTTCATACATATAACTTCCAGCACATTTTTCAGTCTTCCCAAAGTACATAAACTCAATCACCCTCTACAACCTATCATTTCTAATACAAAATGTGATACCTATAAACTATCTTCTTGGTTATCCTCACAACTTACACCTTTAATAGGCAAAATTTAAACTTCTCATCTTTCTAACACTCAAGAATTTATACAACGAACAGAAACACTTAACCCTACCACACACCAATTTCTTAGCTTTGACGTCACCTCTCTTTTCACTTCTGTACCAGTCCTTTTTACACTTAACTTACTTGACCAATTTCTAAGCTTTGACGTTACCTCTCTTTTTACATCTGTACCTGTCCCTTTCACACTTAACTTACTAGAAAACTATCTATCAGAAAACAATATCTCAATAAACCATCCTTTCTCTCTCATAAAAAAACTAATTCTTCTTACTCTTGATCATAGTATCTTCACTTTCAACAACTTTTTCTATAAACAAACTTCAGGTCTTTCAATGGGCTTCCCTTTATCCCCCACACTAAGCAATATCTTCATGGAGCTCATTGAATATTATTTCTATAATCTCTTCATCTGCCCCTTCTCGTTCAAACTCGACATTTGGGCTCCGCTTATGTCTATCGAACATATTTTGCGGCACCCCCACTAAACACTAAGTATTAACATACATTCTTCTTCAACATAAACAGCTATACGATCTTTCGCATATCATTTACATATGAACTTTCATACAAAGATTCTCTTGTTGCTTTTTTAGAAACGTAGTTTGTTGGCAAGATTCAACCTCTCTCATTAGTTATTATTAGTTAAATATAAACGATATAGTTATATATTATATATATATATATATATATATATATTAATATATAGTATATTATTATAATATATATAATTATATATATATATTATTATATATATATATATTATAGAAAACCGCCCTCTTCTCTATCATCTAAGCATTACATTGGTTTTTCCCACACAATCTCTATACACGACCAAGACTAGCCACTTTAAACCTCTTCGAACGTTAGAGCTTTCGACTTTGCGTTCCCTTCCTATAACATCTTCAGAAACAAATTTTTCTACTTAAGCTTTTTCCAAACTTAATATCCTCAATATCAAATTAACTTAGCCCTCAAAAAAGCAAAGAAAAGAAAAATTCTGCGAATAGGTTCCTTCTTTCAAAATAATATATATCAATATTTGACCGGATACCTTACACATGATTAACCCGCACTTATAACTGAAAAACACCTCTCTTACAATGGGCATTTTCTTTATTTCATTCCCCGGAAATGCTCTTTGTGCCAGCCCTAACAATCGTAACACAAAAAGTGGAACATCTTCTCCATCATGCATCACTGCTTCGATAAATTCGGCTGTTTCAGAAATATAGGCTATAGGCTTATTTTCTCTTTGCTGTACTTGGCTTAGACACTCTCCAGCACCAATTCCGGAAGCATTAGTGTGAAGTAGCAATGGAGCAGCGTTCTCAGACCTATCAGGATAAGATAATAGAGGTGGAGACGTTAAAAGTTGTTTGAGCTCTTTAAAGGCTTGTTGACACTGTTACGTCCAAGGGACATTTTTCTGGTACTTAAGTAAATCAAACAAGGGTTTCGCAATTATTGAACAATTGGGAATATGTTGTCAATAAAAGTTAATTAGCCCCATGAATTGTCTAACTTGCTGTGCAGTTTTTGGTGGAGGATAGTTCATAATACCTTCGATATTCTTTTGTAAAGGTTTTAGACTCTTGTTTGAAATTATGTGGCCCAAGAACTTAACCTCTGTTCTTAAAAAAAACTTTTTGACGGTTTCAGTTTCAGTTCTGCCACTCTAAACGCTTTAAGGACTTCTTCCAGGATAGAGAGATGTTTTTAAAAACTCGCTGATAATTATGACATCGTCCAAATTTTATTATAACATCACTCCAAGGAATGTAACACAAAGCCAGCCTCATTGCCCATTGGAATGTAGCGGGTCTGTTCTTGAGTCCAAAAGGCATTTAAAGAAATTCCCAATGACCCAAAGGTGTTGAGAACGCTGTTTTTTCAATACTGTCCTTCTCCATTTCTATCTGGTAATATCCTTTAATCAGATCAATAGTGGAAAAGTAATGCATACCCTACAAACTGAACAATGTATCAATTAAATTGGGAATAGGAAAAGCATCACATTTAGTGATGGAATTTAATTTACGATAGTCAATACAAAGTCTCATAGCACCATCAGGTTTTCGAAATGGAACTACAGGTGCAGAGTATGGTGAGCATGATTTTCTAATAATCCCATCAGCCTCCAATCTCTGACAAACTTCTTCCACTTCATACAATATGGGTCCTTGCAGACGTCTAACCGGATCGTTTACTGGGTCTTCTATAAAAGTTTCTATCGAATGTTTGAGAATGCGTGTACATCCAGCATCCGCATCTCCCAAACTTAGAGCTTGTGGATACTGTATTAAGAGCTGTAGAACTTTCTCCTTTTGTTTGTTGGACAAGTCGGTCTTATCCAACTCAAAGGCTTTTCTTAAGTTGTCTAATGTCCATTCTTCATAAGTATCTTGTGGCTTTTGTGTAATCTCCACAGCATTCACCGAACCATAATTGGATTCTTTTTGATGTACTTGATGTAATAGAGAATAAGTACCTGGAGAATAACCCTGCTTTAAATTAATTGGATTTTCAAGATACATTAACAATAGAATCTCTAGTATATGGAAAAACTGAGTAATCAGTAATAAAGTGATTATATATATGAAATAGATAATAATAATAATTATATAATAATAATAATAATCGTAATAAATAAATAAATGTTGTAAATGAATAATAATAATAATAATTATTAATAATAATAATAAGTGCAAATTAAAATAATGAATAATATATAAATGAGATAATAATAATAAATAATATATATAATAATAATAATTTATGTTCCAATATCAATTAATGTGGATTTCGCCCATAAATAACATGTAATAATTAGGAGAAGTCTCAGTCTTTTTATCCTACTTAAGCGAGGCTGCTAAATATTTGGATGCTAACATATTATATTTTTTCACGTTTGTTAAATTTTTCTATAACCTTTTAACGTTTCGTTAAATTTTAACCAAGTTAAATCGTGTTAATTAATTGTATTTAAAATTATTTTTTTAGTTTTTAATCTAGTTGAGTATAAAGTTTTTCGAATGAATTCTAATTTTTTTTAAATACTATTTATTTGTCATACTCTTATTTATACATTAACACAGGTATATTGGTCGGTAGATATATATGTATATCTTATATATATATATATGTATAGAGTATTAATAGTGATATATATATTATATATATATGTAATATATATATTGTTAATCACTATATAGTATATATATATTTATAATATATTATATATTATTTAATATTTATATAATAGTGTAATTATTACTGTGTTAATATGTAGTAGTTAAACTATGGTCTGGATAATCTTAATATATAGTATGATACTGTATATATATATGTAATATTATATAGAATATAATATATATATTTTATTATGTATATATTATATTATATATTATAGTTAATATTGATATATAGTGTATTAATTAACAGTATATTTATAATTATGAGTAAGTATATATTACATTACTTTATCTATTAGTATTTATATATACAGTGCATATGATACTTAACAAAGGCGTTTGAATCTTTAAGTAGAATAGAATAGAATAAATTTTATAGTGATATAAATAACTGATGGTGGTGGTATTGTAAACTAGTATTTATTATAATATGTATATATATATATATATAATAATATATATATATATATATAGTATATATTTGTGTGGGTTTAAATATATATGTATATAATATGTATATATATATATAGTGTATAGTAGTTAAAATTAGATAAATGTATATAGATATAATCTTATAATAATATAGAATGAATAATATAAGTATTTTAGTATATATTATTTGAATATAATACGGGATCGGATATTTATATGAAGAAACTAGTGATATTGGTATAATACTATAGTATAGTATTGAATATGATATATAATGATATTATATAATATATACTTGATATATATATAATATACTATATATATTTGGTATATATTTAGTTCATTCTTACTGGTATTAATATAATGTATATATATATATAGTATTATATGTTAGTATATATATATAATATAATATATATATATAATATATATATACTATATATATATATATAGTATAGTTTATATGCTTTTAATATAGTGATATTATTAATAATTTATATTGTCTTAGACATAAAGTTTTGGATCTCAACGGCCTCCGACAGATACTACGAGAGCCCGCCATTCATACACATAAATAAAAATGCATGAAATTAAAAGAGCCTGTATGAAAGTGTTAAAAAGGAAGATTTGGATCAAAAGTCATCTATAAAGTCAGAATTGAGAAAAAAAAGTTACTCCTCTTAATAGCTGAATGAAGGTCTAAAGCTTAATAAAATCGTTTTTTAATTTTCGAACATCGAGTGATCTGTGATTGGAAGAGTGTCACTAAAGACATTTCCATTGAAAAATAATTGGACTTATCTTATAAATGGTAAAGAAAATGATGTTATACATAAGAGAAAGGAACCTATTTCGATTATAAATGAAATTAAAGAAAAATATGAAAAAGTTTTCAAGAATCACTCGAAAATTTTTAATCCAAATAAAAGTATTAACATAAAAATCCCCAAAGATTATTATAATAACTTGGATGGAATTGAAAATGAAATTGTAAACTTTAATAACTCTTCTAATATGAAATATTTAATTAAAACTAAATTGCTAAAGAAATATTTCAGAACCAAAAAAGCAAAAAACAATTTAATAAAAAAAATTGACGAAACAAATAATACAAATAAAATTGAATTAAAAACACTTAACAATAATAATGAATTAAATGAAACTGATTTCCTAATCAATAATTTAAGATACTTTTTAAACTCAATAAATTTGGCTAAATCATTCAGTCAAATTAACAAAAATAATTTCAATAATGTTAGCATAAAAAAGTGTATACTTAAAGAACAAGAAAATTACCACAAAAATTTAAATATTTTTAATAAACGGAAAGATGATTTTACTGAAGTGATCTCAAGAAAATTTGTAGATTTCTTAAAGAAGAAATTTTCTCTTTTCTCCATTCCGAAAGAGGAAGAATTTCAGACCGAGAGAATGAAGCAAGAAAAGTTTATGATGAGAAATGTTTCTCGAATTATTACATGTATTTTGAGGAGCTTCAGACAATTAAAGAAATCTTACAGTTGTAGGTAAGGAAATTTTTATCTCATTTAGTTTATTGCCTCTCTCTCTCTCTCTCTCTCTCTCTCTCTCTCTCTCTCTCTCTCTCTCTCTCTCTCTTTCGAATCTCTCTCTCTCTCGTCTCTCTCTCCTTCTTCTCTTTCTTCTATTTCTCTTCCCTCTTTCTCTTTCTCTTTCTCATTCTCGATATATATCTTCTCTTCGTAGCAGTGTTGATGCTCGGTCTCTCTCCTCTCGCTCTCTCTCTTCTCTCTTCTCCTCTCTTCTCTCTCTCGTGCTACATCTCTCTCTCTCTCTCTCCTCGTATATATATATAGAATATCTATATATAGTAGTAGTATATATAGGTATATATCATATATATAAGTATATACGTAAACTAATATATAGTACTTATATTTGGTAAGGACTGAGTGAGTAGAGTATAATTTTTATCATGTCTGTATTAGATAGCTAGTGAAGTATATTTAGTATACACATAAATTAATATATATGATAGGTACTTATATACATATTATAGTAAGGGTGTATATTATATATTAGTATATAATAATATGTACTATATAGTCCATAGCGTAGGTAATAAGGCTTATTATGATAGCTTTATATATTATAGGTATATTATATTATAATAGTATATTCTTTTAATTATATATTATCTCAGATATATTTTCATATATATTATGTCTTATTAATATATAATATACGGTATTCTATCTATATATATAATCTATATAGTATAATTATACGTATAGTATTATATATAGTAGTATAGTAACTTAGCTGTTATTATTACTAGTATTATATTATTATTGCGTATATATTTATATATTATATATTATATAGTAATCAGTATATATATATATATATTATTATAGGTGAATGGCATAGTTTTGTAATAGTTAGTAGTACTTATATCACTTATTATATAATCTGTATATAGTATTCCACTATATATATATACTATATATATAGGTATGATCGACTACTATATATAAAATATATGATATATATATTATATATCTCTGTAGTGATAAATAAGTATGTGGTTTGAAAAATAAGAAGTATAAAAGAATTAAGTAGACTATGTTATGCACCCTTAGAGGAAGGTCATGGCCCTTTACGTAGGAAAACATTTAGCCTGTCAGTTCGGAGAAAATCTACATCGAGAATAGAGATCCTTGGGGTACACGGGGCCTATCTAGAAACTAATATCCTGACCGCGTTGGCTTTTCCCAGGCGACTATTTGCGAGATTGCCAGCGGAAGTTGTCCTCCTACTCACGCCCCATTAGGTTAAGCAATATGAGAAGTGCTGTACAGGTCTTATAACTAAATGTACTCATCATTAACTGCAGGTCTGCGAGTAAGACGGACACGAGTTTTAGAGTTTAAATTAGAGGAGATAGCTCTACAATATGTCTCGTAGCTGATCGTACAATCGATTAAACCTGTAGTTACCCGTCTCGAACCTGGTGCGCTCTTCGTGACCTGGCTGGTCGAGTGCTGCTCTAATAAATAACCTCGCTGAGGTCTATATTACGGTATAATATATATATATTATATGATATTATATAGTATTATATATAATATATATATATGTATATAGTATTATATATATTATAAGTATTTAATATGAGTAGTGGCGGTTATCACTTACTCAGATTATTGTTTTACGGGGCCTAGAACAAAGTCCATTTCTTGGTTTTATATATCATATATAATATATGTAATAATTATAATATAATAGTTATATATATATTATAATATAGTATATATATATATGATATTATATATATATATATATATCTATTATGTAATATATTATTAAAATTTAATTTATAAAGTAATTGGCCTTTGTTTATATAGTATATATATATATAAACGGAAGAGCACACATATTTCACCATGTCTAAAAAAAAATTTCGCTGTATGATATTATTATTAGTATGTAGGTATAGAACCCAGATAGGGTGACCATGACATAAGGCGCCGCCTAACTCGCCACCCAATACACCGGCTAATGTAGCCGGTCTGATACCTCGCACACAGCGCCCTCCTCGGCCCACTCCGCTAACCCACCCCTCCCCCGCGACCTACCCCCTCACAGGGTCTGCATTAAGGCCGTGAGCCGTGGCACCTACCATAGCGCCGGGTTTGGTGTGAGCGAAAGCTAGCTCGCGTCGGTCGCTGTCACAATCGTCGTCGCGCCCCCGGTGTGGCGCGAGGCCGGCTGATGCGTCGGGCCCCCTGGATACGGGCCAACTGTTAGATTATAAGGTATGTAGTAATATAATAGAGTAGTAGTACGATTATATAGTAGTATATGATAGTAAGAGTAGTAGAAGGCGGGAGTTGATAGCATATATATATAATATTAGTATCGTTATAATTATGAGTAAATTGTTCTATTGATATAATGGTTAGGAGGGTGATGTCGCGGTAAGTGACAATTTTTTGCTATCGTTGTGTGAAATTTCAAACAGCTATGTGACGGCAGACTTCACGACTCTGATATATTTAAGTAGGAGATGCATGATGCTGTGTGGCTGGGCTGGTGTGTAGAACTCATGTCCGTTTGAGCGATTGTGCCTGTGGTTCGTCGTAGTTAGCCAACCTACTTGGGCGACAAAAATTCTCAATAAAATGGTAGATCGGTACATAAGTTTTAAGGTTTTGAACGCCCCAAGTTTTAGTGACTTGTCTATTCTAGGGCATTATTGAAAGGTAGAAAGTATAATTAAATCATCTCGAGTATGCTGTGGGGGTTGAGCTTGCTTTTGTGTACATACACTTGTATTGATTTTGGAAGTCCGCCCTAGCAAGTATTTATAATAGTAATTTATTCCAATATATATATATGATATTATGATGTAGGAAGTACAGTATTTAGAATATATAGAGATAGTAGTTGTATTATAATTAGTGATATATGCGTGACTATAGTTTTATTTATATTATTTATGGGTGACTTAATATAATAGTGCTGATGATGGCTCTTGGATTGGTATGATAGTATATATATATGTATATAGTGTATATATATATAGATTATATATCTCTGTATATATATTAGTATATTATTACAGAGATATATTATTTATTACCTAAATATATATATTATAGTATATATATATATATAAGCATAGTAAAATAAATATCTATTTATAATAGTAATAGTAGTGTATTTATAAAAATATATTACTATATATTATATACTGTATCATAGTTGGCAATAATATAGTGTATAATTTAGTAGTATAATATAAGGTAGTTATTGTACATAGTATATATTCTATACTATAACTATTAATTGAATATAATTATTAAAAAGGGTAGGAGGTGGGTATATATATCTTATTATAGTATATATACTATAATATATATATATATCAATATGTATATAGATGACCTTTACATGGTTGGCGTGACATCTTTTTCATTGATGTCAATGAATTTAAGATATGTATTTTCATGTCTGTTTTGTTCGTGATTCCGTTCCTATGTAGAGGAAGTTGTTGTTACAACATTTTACTGTTACGGGTCTCCGTGCCCTGTGAACTGTGTGGGCATGGAAACGTTTCTTTTCGTGTTGAACGCAGGTGCCATTTGGCATAGATCATAAAATCTCACTTCGTTAAGATAAAGTTCCCTTATGAAATGTTGAGGGTAATGTAGAGGGTGGATTGCATATACTAGTTTTCTTACTCAATATTGTTCATTGTTCGAGTGATAGTTCGCTTAAATTTCGTCTGCATTTAAAGTTTTAGTGCTTTGCTTTTGGGAGTTTATGAAAACAGAAAAAGGCTCATATACGTCATTGTTGTATTTGGGTATGTGTGTAATAACTTGACACCCATTTGCTTTGCTTAATATAATAATATGATAATAATAACTCACAGCTAACTCCCTGATCGATTTTCGTTCATAGACCCGTATAGTAATATTCATATTTTGCAGAGGTGAGGCAAAAGGCAGATTATATATGTTGAATAGTGTACGTTTTTCAAATAACGCTACTTGCATATTTTTTACCTGGTGCTACTTAATAGTTTTTTACATGATAATTAAATTAACACCAAAAATTTAATTGGTTGCAGTCCATTTCAGTTTGCCGTTGTTGGATGACTGTTGTGTTCTCTCAGCCCAGGATGAAGAAAAACCGAGCCTTGGGGTGGAGGCATTAAAACATTCCTGTTTTAATATTTACTAAGGGCTTTTGCAAAGGGCAATGTTTAAGCGTTGGGAGGTGATATTTTCAGAGATTATATGTATATTGTCTTCGATTGGTTTGCTGTTTGGCCTCAGTCTCTGGAATGATTGAAGGTGCATCCAAGGTGGATTTTCTGGCTAAAGTGATGTAGCAAACAGAAGATGTGAAGTAGTGTGGAATAGTCCATGTTTTATTTAGTCTAGGAGCCACATTTCATAAATAGACAATATTTGCTTGTGTCTGTATTTGAGTTGCAGTAACATATCTTTTTCATGAGATAATAGGAATTGTGTGTTTTGGCGAAGTGTTTTACATGGGACGAAATTTAACTAATACTCATATTTAGGTATATAAATTCAATTCTTTTTGATAGATTCTATGCTCTCGCTCCAATCGTTGCCTTTTGAAAAAGTATGTTGTGGTCGTTGTAGATGTTTTACCAATCTAATTGTTCCTTGATAACATGGCTGACATTGGGAGCTTATCATGCATAGAAAAAGGGCAAGTTTATGGGTCCTACGGTATTAGGTCTTTCAAAATGATTTGGACGAATTCAATCTAAGCCGCTCCACCAGACCACCCACTTGTACAGTGGTGTGTAACTGTGGATAGGGCATCATGGCAGCGAAACAGGGAGAAAACATGTTGGAGAGATATCGTAATTATAAAGAGGGTTATAAAAGGAATATGTTATAACGCGACAGAAATAACAGTGAGCTTTAGTTATACCATTAATCTTAGAGGACTAGATTATGAGGATCGTAGGTAAATATATCACATGGCTCTTATAAAGCTTACCATGATTAGTAGTGCGTCTTCGTTGTTCCGCAGACAAAATAATCCTGTCTTGTTTAAGTTTTTGCATTGTCTTTTTCATAATATGCATAATCTCACAAAAAATGGGAACTTATGTCAGTTTGTAGTGTTTTCAAGAGCTTTCGTTCTGATGACGATGCTTGTCTTTTCTTCCCCCCCAATTGTTTTTCACACTTCGTCGCTCCACTCTTCTTTTATCTAAGATACTTGGATGTCATTTTAACATTTTCCATAATGTCTTTCCATGGGCTGCGTTTTACGTGTAAAGTAGAGTCTGCAGCAGTCCCATTCAGAACTTAATACGGGTCGATATCTGTCTGTTTATTATTTGCCCAAAAAATTCCCCGTTGTATGTAATATGACCTAATTGCTGTAAACACAGTTTTTCCTATATGTTATTCAGGTTGATGTTTCTATCTCGATAGAGATTGTCATGACCAATCATTATTAATACACCACAATACACTATTTTTCATTCGGTAGTGCTCATTCAGTAAACTTATCTTCGACTGACTATATGTTTGTGACAATCAGAATGGATGGGACAACAATTGTTTAGTAGTTTTGGTACTAATATCCTATATTGAAATGACAATGACATGTTGTGTGCTTGCCACCTGGTTGCTTAGAATGCCCTAGGTCTAAACGATGTCTATTCTAGTGCGACTAAGTAAACACTGCTCTCATCCTAAACATTTGGAGTTATTTTATTGTCCTGGCACTAGTCGTTGTGCCTAAGCGATATGTCCATTGGTGCCAATGTTCGATATTCGGGGATGTCGCAAGCATACGCGCTCTGTTATGATCTGTACGCCACAAAATATTTTGTCCCATGTGTCATTATCATATGGGAAAGGTAAAAAAGGGAAGGGGGGGCAGATGTTGAATTATTGTTTAACTTTAATTTCTTTATCATTCTCAGAATTTCTACGAAACTAATATGAGTAGTTTCTTTTTATTTCATGGCAATTTTCAAAGTGGCAAATAATAAAGCAACTTTGCCGCCACCTTATGGATTGTTTCTGAGTCATACGAAACATACATTCAATGTGTAGTGTCAAAAAATGAAATACTAAAAGGTTGCATTTATCTGATATGTTTAGATAATCAATGTTAAGGTTATAAATGACGTTTTGGAATTTTCAAGAGGTTATGAATTGCACGGGGCATTCGCGAGACGATTGGTGGAATAATATATTATATTGAGTATTTTAAGGAGCTCTTCGCTTGTGTGCACAAACGCCCTTTGACAGCGCTTTAGCGGCCATACAACACCGATTATAAAATTGTTTTATTAGTGTGTTGGGAGAATGGGGAGAAATTTTGTAGTCACCAAATGGGTGATATCAAAATTCAACTTGTGCTTCAGAAACGAGTTATTAATAGGCAACACTTTAGCATTAGGTATGCCTAGGGATGGTGGCTTTTGGTTCCACTGTAACTCGTGATCCGCTCTGTTTCTTCTCTTGAGTTATAATAGAAGAATAAATTGATTGATGGTGCAAGTGTAAGAGGCGCCGAAGCTTTTGCGTCCGAGGAGGCGAGCAGAGCTATCTTGCAGTTGGCAAATTCGCACCCCAAAATTCTGGCTGATTAAAACAAAGAATTATGTTTTTCAATAATTGAAGCGGTTCAATTCCAAATAATTTAGAAATGTAATTTAAAAATGAATTTTTTATTATGGTTAGATATAGATCGAAGGATTCTATCTTTAGATGATATCATCTTTATTATTTTTATTGTGTGGATCTGGTATCATGATGTGGATACATAATATATATATATATATATATATATATTATAATATAGTAAATAGTGAATATAATCATATTGTTTATTTATTATGGGAGAATATGATATGGATTATTTTATAGTATATGAGTAGTGAATGGTCATAATATTAATATGGTATGAAGTGATATATGGTAATAGTATATACAATAGTACTCTGAAGAAGTGGTAATTATTATACCATTGACTAAGGTTTATAATATATATTTATTATATATTATAATATATAATATATTTATATATATATATATATATATATATATAGATATATGATTTAATATATATACTATTATATAATAGGTGAAACATTTAATCTTGTATAAATAATCTATGATAATAGCTATATAGTGATATAAGGCGAGATGGGTATGTAATTATTAGTATATTGGTATAATATATTTTTGGTATATATCTGATAATATATTGATTAGATTATTAATATATTTATATATTATACATATCATTATATATTAATATTATATATATATATATAACAGAAAATTGCAAAATTAGTATAAAATATAATTATATTAATGCCTTTTAATCATATTAATATATATAGTTCTATATATATAATATTTAAACTATATATTATAATATATAATATAGTATATATGGAATTGGGATGGTGAAAGATTAAATAGTATTATCAAGGTTGATAAATACATATTGGGCACCAGTACACGAGACACATTTTGAATTTACGTATATTTACAATCCCTATTGTAAAAATCACGTGTTACTGTTGTCAGTTGACATAAGATTGAGTGTATCACTAGAGCAGAAGCAGCAAAAGCGATGTGGCAATATATAATATTCTAGGGCCTGATATTATCATTGGATAAAACTACACTGTGATAACGAAATACAAAAATAAATATAAACTTAAAAAGTGGCTTACGTGCAACAAACTTCAGACAAAATATTACAGCAGACTCTCATTCAATTGAAACTAATATATAATTTTCATCAAGCGTAGTTCGTGTTTAACTAGGTGTCAAATATAGTTGTTTGTTGATGGGCGTTCGTGGGTGAAGATTCTGAGAAGCTTCGGGTGGTCTAGTGTATATCGATAACAATATTGTAATTCATAATAGTTTGTAGATTTTTCGTCGAATTTTAAGATGTAAAAAGTTTGAAAATTTCTCCTTTGCGAGAGGTAGGTGGGGTCCGCTACAAGCTGCATACGTTTTCACAGAACAGATGTTGAATCTTATCATATATGGTGTGAAAATTTAGAAATTCGACAAAAGTATTAGTTTCTTAGAAAACACGCTAATAATAATAATCATCAATATAAGTATATATGTGGCGTATAATTATATAATATTAGTTATATATACGTATATTATATAGGTGTTTTGGTGGCTATATTATCTTAGTAAATAAATATTGAGGTATATAATATATAATAATATATAACTATATATGTTGGTGTGTGTGGTTGTGTGTTGGTGTGTGTCGTATTGTGTAAAAACTAGCAGAAAGCACAGGGTAGTCCCTGAAGGCTAGTGCATCGATTATTATTGAATCGGAATATTTATCCTAGTTTTTTTTTCATTGAAAAGCTGGTATGAGTTGGCATAAATTTGAAATTTTTAATATGATAGTTAATTGATGGTCTCCCATCTTTATCGTAGTATCTTAAGAATAAATGTTGAAAACTACACAATCTAATATATAGGACCGTTATATATATAGTATTATAGTTGTTGATGTATATAATAATATATTTACATAAATATTATATTATTAATCATATTATAATATATATATTACATATATATATGTGAATATGTTGGTAGAGAATAATATATGTAATGGTAGAGTAAAATGATATAAGTATATAAATATATTAATATATTTTAAGGTATTTTAAAGGTGATACTGTTGAATATACTATTATTATATAGTTTACCTGGCTGTCTGATAATATAGTATGTTATCTGGCAGGATCTAATATTATAGATTTAGTATCTGATTTATCACGTGATAGCTAAGGTATATATTATATATGATTGTGTATATATATATTCTATGTCTGATATCAGCAGCGACTCCCAGTGTACTTTTTAGCGTACTGATACGGTGGCCGCTCTCGTTGCTTCTCTCTCTCGGTCTTTCTGGTTCTCTCTCTCGTAGGTCCTTCTCTCATCTCTCTCTCTCGCTCTTCTCGCATCTCTCTCTTCTCTCTCTCTCTCTCTTTATATACATATATAGTATAATACTTCTGAAAATTAGTAGAATCAAAAAGTATGTTTAGTGATAGATTATATAGAAGCGTGTTGTATAATATAATAGTAAATAATTATATATATATAATATATGTAGTTGTTACATAATATAATATATTTGAGAGCCAAGGGGAAATTATTTCATAGTATATATATATATATATATATAGTATCAGATTTAGAGGCTGACATACGCAGTAAATTTTTACGTACTGCGGTGGAGTGAGACGGTTGTGGTTCTCTTCTTATGTCTCTCTCTCTCTCCTCTCTCTCTGTCATGTCTAATAGTATTATATTTTATATATATATATAATTATGTGTTATTAAATATTATAGTGATATATATATATATATATATTATATATTATTTAGTAGGTAGTATTATGAAACAAATAATAATTACGTAAATATATATATATATGACCTGTAATACTCGATATGTTTGCTAAGATTAATTCAGTTTTTTTTCCTAGGATATGTGAAATCGAATATATGGTAATTGTATTGATTGAATTTTTAAATGTAATAATATTTGGAGAATGGAGATTCGAAGTAGCACTCTGTTGTTTTTCTATCTATTAGGGTGTGTCTTACACGTTTTTAAGTAATATTTTTATTTATTTTATTTGTTTTATTAAATATTTTTTTGTTAAAAATATTTATTTAATTATGTATAAGTATTTAAAATATTATTTATAAAACATAGTAATTCCTATTATATTTAGTAAATAATTTCTCTGTAGATCACTTAAGTATACTACATATATCGTATGTCCGGTTTTCTTGTGCTTGCATGGTGCGTGTTAGGGAAATTTCTGAATTAAGTGTTATTTTTTCTTATGTAGTTATGATGTAAAGATATAATAGCGTTAGGCGATTTGTCTAAAGTCATCTCCTTGTACAGTATGTATTTACGTATATGCATTTTTTATATTTATTTATGTAAAATTTGTTCTGTAGAATTCATGGTGGACAACTTATCGTGTCAAAAAAAAAATATGAGAGTGATTTATTCGTAAATTATGAATTTTGACGAAGAAAATAGTCGGTGTGTTTGTATATAATGGACAACTTTAAACGAATGCTGAGTACGTGAGTAGAGAACAAACGATGTGAGCAATGTTGTGATCGCGCTTCTGAAAATTATATAGTATTTTAATGGTTGTATTTACGTGATAATGATATTGTAGTAAGTCTAGATCATATAATGATTTCACTATTATACATATATTATATATGTATGTATAGTAGTATATTAGTAGTTATTGTAGTTTAGATACTATCTTAAATAATATATGCAAAATCATGTAATATATTATATCTAAGTATTTACTATGTATGATATGACTAATATATAGTAGTCTTATATAGTGAATATGAGTTTTATATAATATATATATTTATATTATTAAGTCGTAGTTAATATATGGTATGTATTGGAGTATATTAATACTTGTATAAGAATAGTATAGTAATATCATATTAGGTATATATAATTAGATTATGAGTACTAATATATAATGTAGTATAGTTATATTGATTTATATAATTAATATATAGTGAATATATAATATATAATAAGTATATATTATTTGTATATGTATAGAATGGTATATATATAATATATAGGTATATATATTTGCTATATATATATATATTATAGTTATAGCATAAATATATTATAATATATTTAGTTTTTTGTGTGGTTTATATATATATAGAATATATTTTTATAGATCTGTATATATACAAGAAATATATACATATATATAGGTAACTGATATATATATATATATATAAATATATATATAAGTCTTTATATATATATATTATATATACTGTACTATATATATTATATATATATATATATATATAATTATTATATATATAAATAGTATATAGACTTATAAATATATGTATAATATATTGATATATAGGCTAATAATATATATTATATATATAGTATATATATATATTATGTTAATTATTTATTAATATACCTATATATATATATATATATAATATATACATATATATATACATATATAAATATATATATATATCTATATATATATATATATATATATATATATATTATATATTATATATATATATATATATAATATATATAGTCTATTATTATTATTTACAGTTTAAAATAAATTTATTTTTGTCCTCGCCTTATTTTATACATAGAATAGATATTGTAATCTAAGTAATTCCGTAAATATGCCAGCAATATAATATATGATTGTTTTATATAGCTCTCTAATTCAGACATACACAATCTCCGCGCTATTCGATTTGAGCATGAAGTCAGTCACCTTTTTTAACGGATTGAAAAGGCGTTATTTTAGCGGTAAAACGTGAAACACAATTTTTTCTTCAATTTTACATAATCCTTTTATATTTATTATTGGTTGATTTTAATTCATCTTTTGACTCGATGTTATATCCCAAATAAAACAATAAGGAGCAATTTTAATGCGTATATATGAATTTTCTAAAGAT
>JABUQX010077749.1:25000-74742 GCA_015478945.1 Trachelipus rathkii
CTGAATTAATTTCACAAACTTTCTAGTAATTTAGTAATTGTTCTAGCTTTCGTGATTCATGTCTGAACACACATCGTCAGGGAACTGATTAGCTTTCAGTAGATTTTTTTTTGTCTTTTTTTTTTATTTTTTTTTTGTGATTTGTTAAAATCTTGACTTTTCTAAATTTTTTTTTCTGGCATAATTTTGGTGTATGAATAATATGATTATGCAGGTTTCGATATTTAATGTTCTTCCTTATTATTTAACTTAAAACCTTTTTTTTATTGTTTGCTGTCTACAATTTTGATATTTTTTAAGATATTTATGTATATTTTTTGTGTTTTTTGGCCTATGTCTACAGACTGTGAGATGAAGTTTGTTTTTTTGTCTTGCTTGCAAAATTCGTTGTGTTGTGTTGACTCGAATCTTGTTTGGTAGTTTTGTTTCGTTTCAAACCAAATCTATGTAAATGTGTGTGTGTTGAGTGGTTACAGCTCTTTGACCAGTTGATTATTTAGTAAGATTCCAGCGCTTTTGTTTTTTGTTATTAAGTTTTTGGTCTGTTAGCATATGTTTTAGAAAATTTAAGCTATTAGATTGAATGTATAGGCAGAGAAGCAATAATACAAAACGAAGATGTCCATTCATTTGTAATGCAATTACTGGCTACTAGGGAAAACTACTACGTGTGTCATGGTAAATAGTGTATATGTGTAGAAGAGAGTGTATTTTATTTTTTGTGCTTTTTTTCGTAGAAGGCATTTTGTGTTTAGTGATATGGTCAATTTCAAAACAGTTCTTGCAAGTATGAAAACTGCTTTTTGTAAGTAATTACATATTTTTTTATTTTCTATTGTTTCCCTAGTCAAGTATTATCGAGGTTTTACAGCGCACCTTTGCAGAGTCTTTATGTTATGCCAAACTTACTCAAGTATCGCGCGTGACGGGATGTGTGTTTGAATGTACAATGGAATCATCGAAAGCTAGAACTAGTGCTATAATTTCACAAAATGTTATATTGTTCAGATTATCGTTTTAGGAATTATGGTTTGTTTTAAAAAAAAAGTTTGTTTTAAAAATAAAACGATAAAAATAATTTTTTAGCGTTCTTTAAAATAAAATAGTTTAGGAACCCTGTCAGGGAGTAAAAAATAACTCCTTCAAATAACAATATATAATTAAACTTACGATGAATTACTTTTGCTTGAATAACTTTGTTTATATAAAGTATATTATCAAAATATTATATTATCAATTTATTATTATATATGATATATATATATATATAGGATATAATATATAATATATATATATATTATATATTATATATATATAATATATTTTCTGTATTTGTTTATTGATTTTCGAAGGTGAAGATTGTTTGATATATAAATGAAAAGTTATTTTTATATGTCGCATATATAAATATATATATATATATATATATATATATATTATACAGTATATAATGGTGCATATTATATATATATATATATATATAAATATTAGTTTTTCTTAATTTTTCTTGCTTTTTCTTGAAGAAACATTAATTTTATATATATAAAAAAAAAGCATTGAAACCTCTAAGCAAACTTATTCTGATATGTCTTCGTTTTTCGAAAGGGAAGAATAAATTGTTTCATTTCTTCTGAAGCACAAAGAAGAAAAAAGAAAATTGACTGATTAAATTTCTTTTAAGCAAAATTATAAATAAGCCAAAAATTAAAAATAAAAGCGAGAGGGTTTTATAAAATTTTGTTTACATAGCCCGTACCTATTGGTTAACAAATTGTTGAAAAAACATACACATTGACCAACACGCTATGAACTCACACACTAGATCGCACACAGTTTATGGACACGACACAACAACACGGTATATATATATATATATAATAATATATATAAATTATATATATATATATATTATACATAATATCGAATATCGATCTTTTTTTTCAACATCATTCGTTTAATAAAAATATCTTACATATATATAAATTCAAGTGTAATTATATATATATAGTTCTATATATATATAATCTTAGAGACACTATAAACCGTGTGAATAGTTATTTGAATTTGGTATTCTGAATAGTAGAAAGGACTGTAATTAAGGCAACTTTATTAATAATAGCTTAGCTTTCGGAAGGGCCGTGCATCCCGTACTTTTGCTCCTCTTTCAGCACTAAATGAATAACCAGAGAGGTTAGCATGATTCAAAATGGTTGACTTAATTTTCAAACCCCGTGAAAATCACCTACGTAAATCATTTTTCTTAAAGATTACATTGTTAATGATAATTTATGTTGCTAAATTTTCATTAGTATTAAAATTATTAATTTTTTTAATAAAAGCAGATTACAACATATTCTTTAAATTTAAGTCCTCTACCTTAAAAATAAATTCTGAGTTTTCTAAATGTATTCTGTGGTTATGATTCAGACGAAGAATTTTCGTTACTGGTTACTTAATAAATGTTTGTTGCGTAATTCTTCTGGGGAAGCAAAAGGTCTCTCAGATATAATAAGCTAAACCATAATCCCTGCACGGTATTTTTTTTTTGTAAATGCCTGTTTGTGTGTCATCACACCTTTTTTACCTATAACGTATGACTCTTCCAACTGTAGATGAGATGCTTTGAATCAAGGTAATGTCTAAAGTTAAAAAATTCTTCACATTGCCAACAGGGCAGCCAACTCTCTTTTTCTTTCTCTACTGCAAAAGTCATGTCAGGTATGAACGAGTTCAATTTCCTGAATGCTAAACCACATCTGTGCTCTCCAGTAGAATAGTGAAAATATCATCTACATATCTAAACCAGATGTAAAGGTGCTCTATAGACAGATGTACGAATTTCTCTTCAAACATTTCCATGTAAAGATTACTAAGGACCAATAACAGCGGCGATCCCATGCTTAAATCTGATTTTTGTGAATGAAATTCATCATTGAAATAAAAATAAGAATTTGAAAGAAAAAATCTCATCTGGGAAAAGAAAGTCTCTAGTGTCACTGGAAATTATATATGTTAGTTTACACACCATCTTTCTAACTAATCAAGAGCCAAATCAACGGGAGCATTCGTTAATATCGTTTGATATCGAAACTAACCATGCTCTCATTTGTCAAGTTATTATTTCTAATTTTATTAATAAGTGGGAATGGGGAAAACATTTTTAGGAGGGGGTCAATTGAGGCTTCTTAATTATAGTTTTTAATTATAAATTATTTAATTGGTTGACTTAGCAATCTGAAGGTCATCAGTATTGTTTCCTAAAAAGTATTTATTTTCTTATTTTGATTAATTGATATTATAGTTATAACCAAAATAAACCTGGATAAGGGAGGCGATACTAGGGAACGTAGCAGGATGGCGCTGTAGTAGCCATGGAATAAAAAAAGGATTACATTGAAAAACTTAAAAAGAACAAACTACATAACAATAAAAACAAAAATTAACTCCCATTTTGCCTTAAAAAAAGTCCAAAACAGAGGAAAGTTAAAGAAAGGAGACATTAATTTAGCCCTTGCTAGCAAGAATTCCCAACGGAACATTAAAAACAGTAAAATAAAATTATAGGAAAATATAGACCTGAAAGCTTTAAAAAGTTTTATTTTTTCATTGTGATAAATTAGCATGTTTTTATTTTAATTTTTAGTACTTTAAATTTTTAAGTTGATGTTTAGTCTTTGAGTTTCATTTTTTACTTCCGTTTTCTCCTTTGCTTTATTCTGTCTGTTCTATTTGCGTTGTTGATGTGTGTCGGGTGTGTAGCTTTACTTACGTTTTACGGACTAGGTCCATAGCGATACACACCTGCGTGCGGCAGGGGGAGCCACTTTATTTGTCTGGGACCATTTTCCAACTTCCCGATAAATCCAATTTTGTTTCTTTTTTTTCTTGAAATATCTTTTAAATTTTGGCCTATGAGGCGCGTATTGGACGCTTTATTGATAGCCCTTCTTATCAACATAATGGGCGGTTTTTTCCCAACCAGGATGCACGAAAAAATCAATTTTAAAAAAAAAAAAAACCAACTAGACAAAAGAATGTGATTTTGATAAAGGAAAAATCATGATTTTTAATTTGTATTGATTTTTTATTTTTTATTTTTAATTTTTTTTAATATTTCTTGTAATTTTTTTGTATATTTAAATGATAACTTCAATACGAAATAGCAAAATTAAAATTAAAATATATATTATTAAAATGCATTTTTAATATTAATTTTCCAAATTTTTTCGATCAGATCTATTGCATTGTAAAACCCCGTAAAGTCTGTTAACATCTTTCAAGTGTTGCGTTTCAATCGGTTTCCATTGTTAAGGATTTAACCCAGAGCTCAGGGCCTTAGCGTTAAAAAATTGAAAAAATCAAAAAACAGATTGGCGGATAATTATTATATATATATATTTTTATATAAATATTATATATATATATTTATAATTATTAATTAGAATAATATTATATATAGTATATATATATATATTATATATATATATTATATATATTAATAAAATATAATTTTATATATATATTATAATTATATATATAATTTAATTAATATATATATATATATATATATATAATATATAATAATATAAAATTATATATTATATATTCATTTGCCTATTACTCTATATTTATTAAAAATATATCTACATAATATACATATTTCAAAATACATTAATATTGTAAATATTATAATATAATATTAATATATTTTTATTTTATATTATATATATTATTATATATTAGTATTATATATAATCTATATAAAGTAAATATAATATATAATAATAAGATATACTTAATATAATTAATATAATTATATTACTAATATATATATAATATTTTATATTATATTAAGATAATTATAAATATATTATTATAAATACTTTATTAATTATATTAATTATATATATATATATATTAATATTATATTATAAATATATATTGGTTTAAATTTTCATTAAAAAATATAAGGAAAATTATAATAAATATAATACGTAAAATATAAATATTAAAATAAATAAATAATAATAATTAAAAAATTAAAAAAAAGGGAAAAATCCAAGAAAACAAATTCATTATCTAAATTCAGGTTTCAAAAACTTATGTTACCAAAAAATTTTACCCAAAAATATCTCAAGAGTAAAAAAGGCAAAAAAAATTTGTTATAAACAATTCAGACAATCTTGATGGAAAAAAAAGCAAGCAATACAAGGTGGGCTAACATAAACCAATTTTTGCCAAAAATAAGAATTTTAAAAAAAAATGCTACTCCATACAAAACACAAATATATTGAATTAACAACTTCCAAGGGAGATACGCAAGCAATTATTTTAGCCCATTTGCAGGGGGAAAAAACTCAAAACAAACTTTACTTGAAGCAAAAAACAAAAATACGTGCCAAATGGTCAAAAATATAAAAAAGATTTAAAAGAAAACTTAAAAAGAATTTGAACTTGCAATCAAAAAAATTTAGGAAGAAAATCGAAAGAAAACACCTGATTTTACCCAATTCTATTCATTTCAAAAAGAGCTTATAATTTTCCACAAAGGAAGAAACTATTGAGGTGGAATTAAATAGCCAATGGACTAAATAACTTCAAGACTTGAATAAGCATACAAAAGTACTCATAACCTAATTATATATCTTTCGAAATTACTTGAGTGAATAATATAGACAACACTTATTGAAACATGATTTCTTAGTCAAGAGAAAAGAAAGCACACCTAGAATTGCCCTTTGTGGTTGTCATGACTAAGCCCAGACTTCTCACGTAATAGGAAGAGTATTATACTAACTCGCAAATTGAAACCAGATTCCTTAAATACAATTGTATCCAATAAAAATATGATCCTATAAAAAAAAAATTTATTGTATTACCCAATGCAGCTATTGTCAAGGAATCAATACCTTTTCAACTCATGAGCAATAAACCTTGGATTTTTCCTATTTTTCATTTTATTCTCTTAGCGAACTTATTATTGGCCTCCTGTGAAATATTTTTAATGCAAACAAAATAACTATTCCCCCTTTTGATAAGAAAATATTAAGGTTCTTCCTTCTTAGTTCCTTAAAGAAGATCTTCAATTTATCTAATTTCTTCTTTTAATCTCCCTGCACTTTACTTCCACAAACTCTAATATTTGTAAAATTGGTCTTTTCAAAACTCAGCGTTGATATATCATAAGATCCCAGAATTCCTAAATTGTCACAACGATCACATATTACGTCATCATCAGTCTGGAAAGGGCATTTTCCGAAACCCAGTTACTAGATGCTTTTGAGTTGAAAATTACTAGGAATCAATAAACGAAAGTATTGTCTCAATACGCTGTTGATTATTTGCTGCCACCTAGTTACGCTCTGACACTTGAGCCTGCCTGATACCTAAAATATACCAATATACGCAAAACGCGAAATTTACACGTACATTGTATAATAAAAAACCTAGATGACAATAATTCATGATGCGCGTAAGGAGTTGTTTTTCAAAACCTAAAATAATTATTTAGAGCTTGTCAAGATACATAAGGGACAATAACTAAAAAATAATCAAATATGACACGCTTAAAACAAGTCCCACCAAAGAGATAAAGCATATTTCGAAATCAAAATCCTTTTTAATCAAATCCACTTTTAAAACAGGGAAATACAAGTTCCAAATTGTCTCTACATGGGCCATTTTACATGGCGCTGATCTTATGTGTATAAGACAACCTGTTAAATCGGATGGTTTATCTGCCCAAAACATTTTAAAGCATATTTTGTAAATTATCTGTAGCTTTCTTATTGTGGCACGTGTTGATACTGTAGCCATCCCTTTTGTTACAGCCTCTTCAAAATATTTTAAGGCAGCAAACCCATGCGCTCAGGTATTTAACTCCGGATCATGGACCCAAAATAAAGAACGAAATGGGTTCGTAAGTTTATTATAATGTTACTTTTCCATCCACCTAGAGCTGTTTTCTCATGTGAGGAGGGGCAGAGCGAAGTTCTAGTGAATATAGTGATGAGGATAAATTGTTTTGTATGTATATGAAAGATACTTATCAGGACTGTTTCCACTCAGATGTAGGAAGAGTTGATTGCTCGCAGGTTGCCTGTATGGTGATTACAAATTTAAAGTTTTTACCATTAAGAAGTATAGCAAAACATAAAAATAAATAAAAATAAATTAAACATAAATTACCTATTTACAGGTAAACTTTTCCCATTATAACCGATAATATAAAGATGTATTAAATTTCTGTATTAAGAAAATTGTGTTAAAAAATAATACAAAAAAGATCCTTTCCTTTGATTGAGCTGAATTGAAAGTTTCATAAAATAATTTAGTTTTTGAAAATCTTTTTTCATATTTAACTAATTTAATAAAAAAAAAAAAAAAAAAAAGAGCGAATCGGAACTACTCATATCGACATTGAAAAACTGGGAAAACCAAGTACCGAAACTGGTTTTTATGTTTCCTTAAGGAAGTGAATGAAGCAGTGGTTTACCTTTAAAATTTATAAAGTATAAAATAAAATAGTTGCACCCATCCATGACAGACTCACAATTAAAGTCTCCAAATTGAAAAAAATATTTGGAATTGCTTAGATGACAAAAAGTAGGAATACTAATAACCTTCTTGTAGTGAGATAATTACCAGAATCTTGTAAAGAGCAGATAAAAATTTACAAGGCAGTCGGCTACATTTAAACTTAAAAGCACCATCTTAGTAAAAAGTGGATATCTTTTTCCCAAAAATATTAGAGGTAAACAATAGAGCCAAGGATTATTTTGCCACATATGGATAGATGCTTGTAAGATATATCGACGTAAAAGAAGTAAGTAGCGCAAAAAAATTCCAAATAAGCCCCAAAAAACATTAATTGTCTTTCTCTATAATTAAAAACATAAAAAAGGCAGAAAATTTTAAATGAATGTTCAATTAACAATATTGCAAAAAGAAAACGGAACCAAGAATGAGTTTTACGATGTGTACCAACATAGTAGTCATATAAAAAAATTTAGAGCAAGGTTTTATTGTGAAAATAAATTTGAATTACAAGAAATTAAAAAAAAATTGCAGATTTCTTTCAAGAATTTAAGCGTACATTATTAATAACTTTGAGATAAAAAAAAATGGGGTAAATTTTTAAAAGGAAAAAAACTAAAAAAGGAAATTCAGTTTTTGACTTAATAGTACCAATTAATTATTTTAGTAGTAGAATTTTTTAAAAACAAAAAGGTACTGAATTGTCTGTGACTTTAAGTGGCCTATATATTATTAATCCTCTCGCAGAGATATTTGATGCCATTCAGTATAATGGAAAGGGAAATCCAAAACTAATTTAAACGATATTTTTATGTAATATTTTTAAAAACCAGAAATCGAAAGGGAAAATGTTGAAAATTGAATCCTATTTTTTACTTTTGATTTTTATAATAAGCGTATAACAAGGTGAAGTAAAGCAGAAAAAAAATATAATAGTAAAAAGAAGTGACAGACCTTAGATCAGAAAAACAGTAAAATTATTAAAAAGGGCAGGTAGAAAAAACTATTTAAGGAGAAGTCAAACCTAAAAAATTTGATGCGGCAAAATATTATTGTGCAAATAGATATTTTTGGACGAAGAATGCGTACATCTATCATTTATATAAATAACAAACAAAATTCAAAATTTGTGGCCATAATGACAAGATTTTTTCTTTTTTTCGATGCTATAATAATTGGCGCAATGAAAAATTAACTTTCCAGTGAATTGAATAATTCTATAACTGAGTGCTTATTGCTTATTAGAAATAGTTTAAAGAAAGAATAACATCTTATGGTTTGATAACAAACAACGTGGATAAAACAGAATTTATGATAGTAACGTTTGATAACCAGGGTTAGTAATTGAAGGAAAATAAAAAAAAAGTAAATTTTAGTAACCATTTTACAAAGGTTTGTTGAAAAAAAGAAAGGGCAAGATCATGGCAATAACCATTGTTTCGGGAGAAAATTGCATGCGTACAAAAAAAAACCCCAAAAGACCAAAAAAAACCCAAAAATTACCAAGTGAAAAAGGTAAAACTCTAATTTATTTACCAAAAAAGAAAATTAATTAAAACCAACATTATATTTATTTCAATAATAAATTTTAAATTTCCCATAGCAATCATTAATAAAATTTAAACCTATGTTAACTCATATAATTATTTATTGCTTTATTATATATAATATTATTATCTTCATAAACTCAATAAAATAAAATCGATTCAGATTAAATCATAATAACTTATGACAATTATACATAGATAAGATTAATAATAAAACTAATCATATCTCTATATGCGCTGACGATAAGTAAATATACTATCTCTTTTGCACGAACATAAAAAAGATGACCTTTTTTAATATATTGGAAATATATTAGAATAAAGCTTTAATGCAAATGAGTAGTAATAATAATAAACAATAAAATTAATAAGTAATATGTCCAATTTTTAAAAAAAAGGACTAATTACATATTGATTTTATATAACTTGTAAATGTAAAAAATTTCCTAGAAAAAAACCCCCAACAACACCGAAGATGTAAATATTAAGTAGAGTTTCATTACAAAAAACAACAATAATTACACTTTTATTAATAGTCTACAGATTCAACATATTCATATATTTATCTTGTTAAGCTGTATATAAAATGGACACCAGAAAAACGAGTCGAAAAAGTAAGGTAAAAATATAGGGCAACAGTTTTTAAAAAATTCGCAATAGGAGGAAACATGATATTAAATGAATATAGTATCCAATATCAAGAAGCCTAAGTGATGGGTCTCAAACATTTTTTCTTCCATCCAGGCGAGCGCATCCACTGAGTAGATTATTTAGGGACAAATAATGAAAAGAGATTTTATGGGAAAAACAGTAGTAGTCATACAAGGTGAAATCGTTATCTCAGGGAACGAAATATGTAAATATCATAAACAAATATTCAATATAAAACGAAATGAGTACAAACTAATAATATAATTATATATAATAATAAAAAAAGATTATATATATACTATCCATTGCGCCCAAAAATATAGCATAATTGTAAAAAAGCTTTAAAGGTAAAAGATTTAATAATGATTTACATAAAACAGACACCCATTGAGTATTAGCATAACAATTTCTCTCCAGCTATATTGCTTATTGGGAATTTTAAAATTTGAGCTTCTGAGAAATAACTAGTATAGCCACAAAATTTTTGAGTGAAAAAAACGTGTTTAATATTTGATTATTAATTAATTAACTATACAGTATTGGCCATCGATCATTAAAGAAAATAGAATACACTTTTTTAATATACTAACTACTATAATACTTCTAGATATCAATTCTTACCTACATATCCTTGGCAAACAAACAAAGCTATGTAGCAAAGGAGTTAAAGTGTAGTACTGCAACAAGAAAAAGAGATGGCCCTGTAAAAAATGGAAATTATCAAATTCAGTAACTACTCTCCAAAAGATTATGAGACATATGAATTTAATAATCAACAGCTAAAAAATTATCATTCACCTTTTCATAATCTTCATAGAATTCAAAAATATATGAGTCTAATTATCAATTAATCTATAGTGAATAGACCAACTTAAAATTGATTAAAAACCCTTATAAAGAAAAGCTACAAAGTAGTCATTATGTACCATATTCCCCTCTGCAGTAATAAATATATCATCTCAATTCAAAAATGGATTACCATCGTATACCTAAAAGCTCATAACGACACCCCATAATATAATGACTTATTCTAATCCAAGCCTTCCATATAAGGTTTATATATCACAAAAAAACCTTCTAACTAATATCAACTCAACACAAAGAGATTGAATTAAAATCTTGCTTTGAAGAAAAAATAGTTGCTTTCAAAAGAGTCTTTCTGGAAAGAATTGAGGGCAAGTCTGTGAAAAATTGGTGTAAGAGATTTAATGGGGAAGAATTTTAAAGTTGGAATAATAAAATTTACAAAAACCCAATTACATTAATGTCAAGTTGGTTACCCATTTAAAAATAAGAAAATTTCCCAGCATTTTCCTAGTAAAACCAAAGAAAACAAATCAAAATCTTTTAGTAAACATATGTAAACATTAAAAAAAAAAATAAAATTTTTGAAAGGAATAAATGCGAGTTGCTGATAATATGATAACCAAGCCTTTAAACTGTTGAAAAGAGTTTATTCGATGAAAAAAGTGAAAAAAACAGAAATAAACAAAGACATTCTATAAACCAACCACCATAGTTGTAACATTCCAAACAAAAGAAAAATAGAATAGTATTAAAATGCCAGCTTTGCCAATACATGGTATTCTTAAATAAATATTTACTTCAACAGGGCCCCAGGGACTAATTTCCCAACTACAAAGGCTCTTTTAAGGTCAGGAAAAAGAGGAAGTATGCTTTACGTAGGCGGATTATATAGGAAGAAATTTATCCAGATACAGGTTAACTGACAAAAAGATAAAAATAGTTCAGTGCTTTCTTTAGTTCCACATGTATTTAAAAATTAAAAAAACCTCTAGAAAAAAGAATATAGAGTTAGCGGCCCAACCATGGAGAGTAAAGTGTCAAACCTGCCAAATTGGAAATTATGTTTGAGCAACTACCAAAAAATGTAATTGGAAAGGCAGAAAAAATCGTAAATTTTAGCCAAAATTACCGATACTTAAAATTTCTCATTTATGATTTTTAAAGTCGTGGAAATCAAGAAAATTTAGTCTGTAGCGTTATAAAAGAAAGTTTAAAAGAAAAAAATTTAAAAATTATGGTTTGAGCCTTTTCAGTTCCAAGAGCTAAGTTAATTCAAAGAAATTTTTTAGAGAAATATTGATTTTAAAAACTCTATCTAGTTAAAACATTTTTAAAGAAGTTCAAAGATCGATAGGTAAAGATTACGTTTACAAAAAAAATAGGCTTTTAATGGACCCAGAAAATAATTTATCATTGATAGGAATATCAAATTAAAAAATGACAAAAAAAGAAGTTATTTTTACTCAGTTGCATTTTTCCCACATAATTCCACTAATTCATACTAGTTCACTAGCTTAAATAAACAAGCTAAAAAAAGATTTTCAAAAATTGTTCGAAAATTTCAAAGATTGATAATGATCTTAAAGACATTTACATATTAAAAAAAAAAAAAGTTAACCTGTAAAAAATGCCGGAATGCATAATCAAGCTAGATTTGTGCTTTTTCAAAAGTCCTTAAGGGGCCATACCCAAAATCCAAAAATGGTCCTAAAGTATTTAAAAAGCGTAGGAATACCATTATTTTTTCCAGATTGTTTCCCACCAATGCCAAGGCATTGCATAGGGCATATATTAATTCAAAAATTGGATTGTAATAAAAGAGAATATATTGTTCATGGTGTTATCTAAAAAACCAAGGAGTTGATACTGATAGGTAAAAAGATTTCAATTTTTAATAAACGTATTCAAAATTATGAACTGAAATGATGAAGATCCGTTTATGTTTTCGGGCTTACTATATAAAATTGAAGTAAAAGATTCAATTTAGGATATGAAAAAATAAAAAAACAAGATAATTTTTTTGATTAATTAAGTTTAAAAAATGTATTTTACAATAGATTAAAAAAAAAAAGAAGAAAAAAAAAAGATTCAAAAAAAAATTTACTAATTAGATTTAATTATATTATTATCAGGCGTTAAAGAATTGGAATTTATGGAACAGAGACATCTAAGTGAATCGAAATAGGCAAATAAAAAAGAATATTTCTGTTAAATGAAGTTTGTTGAAAAAACAAATTAACTTTATGGAACCCAACTTGTTTCCAAAAAATTTTCGTACCAAGAGGACAAAGGCCAAATTGGCA
Organism: Trachelipus rathkii; assembly: GCA_015478945.1. Taxonomy (NCBI): domain Eukaryota; kingdom Metazoa; phylum Arthropoda; class Malacostraca; order Isopoda; family Trachelipodidae; genus Trachelipus; species Trachelipus rathkii. Next base: position 37,845 of record JABUQX010077749.1, read on the forward strand.
TAGGCCCAAAATAAAAGGAAAATTAAATTTTAGATGATGAAAATGATGAAAAATATAAAAAAAAGTAACCCGTGTTTGGAATACCACCATTTACCCATGAACTTACAAGAAAGGTTCATTACAGTTACAAGCTCATAGCCATTCTGTCCCTAGGATTGGATTGAAATTTAAAAAACACAAAGTATGCATAATTTTATATAGTTAGAAAGAATAAGAATTTGCATTTAAAAAAAGCCTGGTAATGTAAAAGGTTTGCTTTATGACAAAGATCACTAGAAATTAAAAAATTGTGCAAGAAAAAAAAAGGGGCTATTTAACCAAATTAGGACCCAAAAATAAAGGGGGAATTTCATTGATATACAATTACCAAAAATAAAAAAAGAAAAGGAAGCTTTTGTCAAAAAAAAGGGCACATTTGGCAAAAAAATTTTCCTTTACCATTGTAGATTGATTTAAATGGGAAAATATAAGTGTATCAGTTTTAATGAAAAAAATATCTTAAAGTTATTTTTCCATTTGATTGTCTGTGTTTATTTTATCTTGCCAAATATTCATGTTACAATGTTAATTAATAAGGGGGGAACATTTTTACCATAGAATTATAAAATGGGAAAACATTTAGGAAAAAACAAACATTAAATGTTTTAGAGAGAGTTACTATATGTCATGAGCAAGTAGAAGTTTAAAAGATTTTTAAAAGATTGCATATATCGTAGGAAGGCTCCATTACCAAGGCCATACTTCAAGCCAATTGATGGGAGATTTTTCCCCTTGCCCAAAAGATAGGATTTTTTAAGTAGAATTTATGGTATATTACCACCACTTTGTATTATCTATATATTTGTATAAAAGGACTGGCCTTTTTGGCTCCTTTTCCTGTCAGAAGGGGGGGAAGAATGAAGGTAAGAGAAAAAAAAAGAGTACCTTGGATTTATATTTATTCTTCTATTTTAAGTAAGTATGATCCATAGCATGTTTTAGGAAGATGTTTTTTAGTTATCTCATGTAGATTAAAACTTGATGCTATTCAATCAGATTGCTTCTAGAATAAGATTTATAAGGACTCGCAGAGGCAATGTGAAATTGATTCCGAATTCAGATAATGGGATTGACTTGTGGAAAGGCTAAAACAGAGAGTATTGAAGCCAAATCCAATAGTTTAATATAGAAAATTGGTGTGATGAAAGTTTAAATCATAATATAGTAAAATTAAAATTTTGATGTCAAGAAAGAAATACAGTGGTGGAATATTGTTCTCAGTACCCTCTTCTCATTAGTTATCGTTGCAATAGAAAGTATATTGTCCACTGGAAAGACACCTAGTGTTAGACAACGCTTAAATAAAAAGTGAAATACTTATTAGTACAATCTCAATTGCACTCTCGTTTGAGATTTGAATACAATAACCCAATAAGGTTTGACAGGTAATGGTCCATTAGCTTGAGACCCACTTTAAGTTCTCGCGTTGAAGAGTATATATTTAGATTCGAATTTCTGTACCAATGAAAATAAAATACCCAAACAATATGGAGAATAAATTTAATTCTCCATGAATATTGTATGTGTAAAACTTAGAAAATCTCTGGTGTTGTAACATCTCGAAATCATCTTTACCTACCCACCTTTACAAAGGCTATATTTCATGATACTATTTCCCACATTTTTATTCAATATACCAAATAACTGTGTTGTTTAAATGAAAGATGGGGAAAAACTCAAGTTTTCCAGTTATTCTGCTGATTATTTGGAAAAAGATGGACATCAAAGAAATAATTGTTCCCTTGTTATTTGTGTTGTCTCAATATAAATTTAAATCTAAGAAATAGGTGATTTAGCGGGGAACTTTTCATCCACACCCCAGGAAAATACAGTATGGTCAAATTTTAGTTCCTTTTTAATATCTGACCTTCAAACCAAAGAAAAAAATATGTGATGTAGTGCTTACAATATTTAATAATGAAAGTTTAGAACAGCACCAGGATTGGAGAAGTTTTAACGAAGAATGACTGTTTTTTTCCAACATATATGCGAATATTGAAAATAAGGAATGTCACAATAATTATCAGAAGGAAAGAAGGCACCGATATGAGGAGTGTATCAATAATTCTTATTAAATAATACATTTATCATATCTAATAATTTGAATTTAATACCGACCAATAATTAACACGAATAAAATAATAAACTGCGTTGCTGAGGATAAAAAATGTTTTCCCTCTGTTAAACCCTAGAAATAAATTTCACAAGCGCAAGTTATTCCAAAACATTGGAATTTGTGAGAGAACTTCTATTGGTATAGTACTCGAAATGAATATCCTAGCAAATATAACACTATTAATATTCTTACGGTGCAAAAAAGGGGAATTTTGTATCTAAATGTATGCTTTCCATCGTAAACACTTAATAGAAACATATATATGAGTTTGAAATAATTATGAAATTAATAATATATTTCAATTCAATAAAATTTAGAATTATAAGGTGATTAATAAGTATCCTCTAGAAAACCTAAGTACCGAAAAAAAATTCTTTTTTTTTTAACTATATCAAAAAACAGAAAAAATCATAACATGATAAAAAATCTATTATGTTCAAGAAATTGCCAGATTCAGGCCGCCTCCACCTGTTGATATAAAATAATTCAAACAGATTTAGGAGAGAAAGTCTATTCTATTATATTTTTGCACCAGATCACCAACACGAATATTCTTCATGCGAGCTCAAAAGAAAATGTCATAAATTGAATAAGTCACCCCAGAGTGTGACCCAATAAAAGAGTGTATGGACCATATAACATTCAAAATGAGAATAAAGGGGGCTTTAAACTAAAGATAACAAAGAAAAGTTTCTTCCTGTTGTTAAAGACTTTCGATGAAATTAAATATAATATTTCTCGAATATTGTATAGAAAATATTATGAGTAAAGAATCAGGCTATGATTTATTACTATGTGCAAAGCAGTGATAATTCCATTGCAGGACTATAACTTAATGAACCAGCTATCTCGATAGCACAAATAGCGATTTACAGAACACCCTGACTTTCCATACAATTTAACGTAAATATGAAGAATAATTAAAAATTATAAAAGCGAAGTAGAATAAACAGGAATCTTAAAAGACGTGTCTATCTTATCAATGATATTAAGAGTGATCACTCCTTAACTCCATCATGGAGTGTAAACTTACAAACATTAATCTCTGGCATCACATTTTAATTTTCTTTATTGTTCCATTAAAAAGAAGGTAGCTTTATAAATCGGTGGAACTGGAAACCTAATTATATTTCAAAACATCCTAAAATTGAAAACTTTAAATCTATATTTAATTAGGTTGAGCGTATATTAAGCACGAGTTGTACTGAATACCGTTATAATAGCGAATCCTAAAAAACATAAAGCTCAAAAAAAAACAATATACGCGTCAATAACGCTGCAAGAGTATTTCATTAATATGTATTTATAATGGTTTATTGAATGTAAGGTAAATAGCGATATGTCGAAGGGCAGAATACCAACGATCAGTAATTGCTTCTCTTTTTAAGACGAGGTGGCATCCCTGAAATCATCCAAGAAGGAAAATAACTGATGGTGGCTTTATGTTGAACCAGCTATTCAGGACGTTTCAACTCAACATTTTTATAATAAAGGCAGCCAGTTCCTTAAAACTTATATCAAATATCTTTAGTAAAGTTCACTTTGAAAGGAAGATAAGGAAATAACCTTGAATTCGGTAACAACAAGTAAACGCCCGGGTTAGTGCCCGTGAATCCCTGTCATTAACGCGTTGTCTCATCACATTTAATTAAGATTTAGGCAATGAAATTTTTTCAATATAAAATATAGAGGGGAACATCTGTCATGAAAAGTGGTTCCCTGGGCCTCGGTGAGTCAAAAAACACAGGAAACTCAAGAGACCTATAAAAATAAAACAGATCACTCATAATAATATAAAGTTTTCAAACATTAGAATTCTAATTTTAAATATTTAAGTTGAAACAGTCTCTTAAGTTATAATTTAACAATGAATCTTTTCAACATTCTCTTCTATTACTTTCGTTATCGTGATTTTATCTCTATTGTGCACACAAATTTTATGAAGATATACAACGTGATTTTTATGTTATTATTTTACATAATGTCACATATATTAGTTATATATACTCTCACTCTAATAAAGGAAATTTCGCTATCTGCTTTTTATGATAATATAATCATATAGATTTTTAGGATACACACAAATAGCTCTCCACATAATTCAAGTAATATTTGTACTAATCAAAAAATGTCAAATGTATCGAAATGACTACTATAAAATGTAACTTTTTCAAGTTTTCAAACCACCATAATAGAGAATATTTTTCATCAACAATTCACGTAAAGTCTCAGACTCTCTTTTAAGTTATCTATATATCAATGAAAAAGCATAACTGTGTTGGAACTGTTATTCAGTATATGTATGCTAATGATTTAATATGCTCGGATTCAATTTATATAAACTATTAGCTATCATTTTAACTTTTAATACCTATAGCTAGTTACTACTATATAGCACAACTTTATCCTAGCTCCTAATTAAACATATATATTTTCATAATTACTGTGTTATGTAATTTATTTAATGTAACGTAAAAAGTGTTATTCCCCTTATAACATATGGAAATCGAGAAATAACTCTTACTTTTGTGATACTGAATATGCTAGAAAAATAATTCTATCAAGAGTAATCTTGAGTAAACTAAATTTTTATTTATATAATACTATTTGTTATAATATATATATATAGATAATTATTATAAATTATTACAACTACTCGTCAATTGGTAGCTGTATAAAAATAACTCATTAGAAATAATATAGTATAATTAAGGATTAGATATAACTATATTAAGACCGGCTATTATTTTGAGTAAATATTATAATTTTTTAGTTAGTCTTATTCTATTCTACTACTATAATATTTCACTAAATTATTACGGAAACTTATGGACTAGTTTTCGTACTTTATCATTGAAACAATTTAAACTGAAATGGTGTATCAATTTATGATTAATAATCATTATACGGATAAAGGTTCACATTTTACCCCCATTTTTCAACGCATAAATTTTTATACGATTTAATTTGTCAATACTGTGTTAATGCAGCGTATACGTTATACAGGTGTTTAGATTCATATCATGACTTATGCTGATAAATTAGTATTATAGTATTATACATCTCTAAGCTTATTTTTATGAAACTTATATGTAATGCTTATTATATTATAATTATTCAATTTCCTAGAAATAAAGGTATAAGATAGCTGTGATTATAGTCTTCACTTTGGTCAAGTGTTTTTTGACTATCTATCATCTCAGTTTGTAGTATGTATTTTGAATCATCCTACATCATCGAGTACATATTGATTAATATTGTAGTATGAATATATAATTTAATATTTAATAATAAGTAATATGAGAGTATTTAAATAAATGTATAATATTAAATTGTCTTTCTGAAGTACGTGATAGAATATTTATTTAGTTGTTTCGCCTGTAATTAAAATACTCTGAGTATCGTTGAAATTTGGATAATACTTAGAAGAAGGAGAAATGAGTCTACAATCATCATTACTCTCGAGATGTAAAATTCAACATATATGATAATTGTATATAATATAATATAAGTGAAATAAAGATATATATAATGTTGGTATATTTCTCACTGGGTATCAAGCAATTTGGTATTATTACTTCTTTACTCTAAAGAAGATTGGAATATTTTATAGTAACATCTTTTAAATATAAATATAAATGTTACTATTATGTGACTCACAGCGCTTGCAAATAGGTATCTCTAGAGTTTTATATATTATTAATTATATTATATATATAACAAAATATCTTATCAATTCTATTATGTGTGTATATTTAATTATACTGTATTATTTCTCCTATGTATTTATATAAAATAAATGTATTTTATTTAATAAACTTGTATATATTTTTGTTACATTAAATAATTTATATGTCAATACCATCAATGGTCGTTAGCATTTATATTGTTATAAATCTATTTAAATATATAAAAATACTTGTTTTCTTTTCTCGCTTATTTTATATTACTCTAAAATAAGAGAAAGACTTTAATCATAGATCAAGTTACATCTAATGGTGTATGGTCAGGATAGGTAATGCGTGGATAGTAATTTCGCTATTTATTTATGGGTATAGTAGTATGTAAACAACATTATTTGTAATAAAAATAATGATTAATCATAGATAATAGCTTTATCTTCAATATATCCATGGGTTGTGCGTAAATAGAGATATTTAGGTAATATATATAGTTATTTATAGTTTTTGATTTATCTTATATATATATTTATTATGCTATTTAATATGTATTTGATCATTTATTTATACGTATATATTAAACATTGTTAAAGCATAAATATTTTAGTTATTATAAAATAACTAAAATAATAGTTATAATTATAATTATATATATATCTATATTTTAAGGTATTAAAGCCAAAACATCATCGACGCATATAAATGTTCGAACCAAAATAATTAAAAAGTTATAAAAATCCATGATATAATTGAAATAGATATTTGTAGTGCTCTTTATGGAAGCAACACTGTTGATTTTAGATAATAAGAATATTTAAGATATGACTAGACTTACGAGCGGCACAGTTGATTCACGCTAACAGAGAAAAGCGCGATATGAGGATAATTAGATTTTAGAGTGCTTTAATAATTGATCATAAGAACAAACAAACGTGCTGCGTTCTCTGCGAACTCGTTTTCGCCACTAGAGTGAGTCCGATGCTGCGCGGCTGCTTCCTAAAATCATGTATTTCTCAACTTAAATAGCTCTCGTGAGCTAATGCGAACTGACCTGAGGACATCTCTAGAAATATTGCGCGGCGGCAGTGCGTGCGCTTGCCTGATTCTCATAGCTGAATCCCTCGTCTCAATTGAATGTGGGGCAACTTGGGACAGCTCTTTAAATAAATTCGGGGAACCTATTCATGAATCGTCTTCTAAATTTATAAGTTATAATGGCTACCTCTTATTAAATTTTTGAATGGATGAACAATAATTAGAGGTAATGAGGTCCATCTTTATACTTATCTTCATTTCTACACATACAACTAACGTTCACTTGTATCTGTGGCGCGGGGGTGGACCCTGACATTGTCTAATAAATAGAGGCCCTACTCGGTTCCGACGTCCGCCTTTTCTACGTATCTTATTTCTCTAGTTAAATATTTATTATATTTTGACCCTTTAACTTTAACCTATGAAGATTTTGGTGGATCAACTGAGGAAACAAGTTTCTAAGAGGCCAATGCGTCCAATTGCTCGCAGGCCCTCTTCTGGGAATTATTACATTTTTTATTTGGTTGGGACTGGGGGGACAGTCTAAAAGAAGCACCCCCATCTAAAAAAGTTTTACCCTTTTTAAGTTTATTCTATCTCTCTACGTGGTTCTCTACTCCATGAGTTTTGGGGACTGACATTTTCTGAGGCGTCAATTGCGGTTTCTTTAAATAATTTATTAATTTCTCTTAACCATATTCTAGCTATGATCACTATATTATGTATGTTTTGCGAGTAGAACCAAGTCGCTAAATCGAGAGCATTCTCATGCGCCTTATTTAAAGTATTATTTTTACTATCTTCGATGGTACTCAGATCCCGTTAATGGTCCAAGTGTGACTAGTGTCACACATTCACTGTAAGAGTGCAGGCAACAATCTGGCGCGCTTCTTATTTTCATTTTTTAATTTTATATGTTGGGACTGGACATTTAAATTCTTTACAGAGCCATTGCTTCTCTTTCTTTTAGGTGAGGCAGGTATTCTTGGGCGAGGGATTAATTTGATTCTACGCGGTGCCGGATCGTATCGAAGGGTTTCCATTGTCGTCCGGTTTTAACTTCCGCCCCGCTACCCTGGTCGGCGCTTCCTGCCGGGCCGGCTCTTTGCGGGTTTTTTGCTTTCATGAGGTTGAACTTACTATTGTAAAAATTGTGGCAAACATATTTAAAAAGAATTCGAGTAGAAAGTCTTATAAATCTTACTTAAGAAAGTTAATAAGTATTTTATTTTATTATATTGCTAATTAAGATTTTATACTTAATAATAATAATAAAACAAAAATTTACTAAAGAAGATTTAAACAATTTCTAATAACATAACCTTTGACCAAAATTATGAGCTATTAGCACTATATTAATAATGGTACTATTGAATTTATTAAAAAAGTTTTATAAGTCTTGGACTTATAAAAAGATTTTATGTATAACTATCAATCCGTTCAATAAAATATTACAAAAGTTATATAAATGACATATTTTGCAAGATTAGATATATATAATTAATCAAAGTGAAAATGACGTATTTTATATTTGATTAGTCTTGACCCAATTCTGAACGAGGGCCTGCAGATTGTGATAATAAGATCGGAGACTCCTACTCGGTCTGGCACCGAATCCTACCCAAGTAAAGGGTAAAAAAACATATTCCTTCTTAAAACTGCTAAAAAAGATTCTTACGGCGTATCCGCAGTTTCATGTTTGAAAATTATATTTTATTATTTAAAATATAAGTATATATAATAACAATGGAGTTCTTTCTATTTAACTTGATAGAAATTACTTTTTGAATCTTGATATTAGGGCTTAAATCCCCCCCAATGGATTATCAAAAAGGTTACTTATCCCTTAAATAAAGAATGTAGACCATAAATAATTATAGGCCTTTATACGTAATGTTACCCAACCCACATATATTTTATACTAGGAATAAATAATAATATAAATCAGTTGGATATATATAAATATATATTTTTACACTTGGTAGTGGAAATAGGCTCTACTAATTAAATAACGCCCCCTACGTGTAGCTTACAAAAAAAAGATATTTTGTTATTACCTAATATTTCTTAGACTGAAGATTTATTGGTGTCCTGATTGGTGTGCAACAAGCCAGAATAATCTACAGCGAGTAAGGAATAATAAGAGTACTCAAGTTTTTTCGGTATCCGTAAGGAAGTTCGTATAGTTGTTTTTTTCTGTTTTTGATTGTTTTGTTAAGTGGAATTAAGATTAAAAATAATTTAATATAAATAAAGGAAAAAATAAATAAAGAAAGTTTATTAATAAACTTTGGATTATATAATATAATTAATTATTTTTATAGTTAATTTATTATCGGATAGAGAAATAAATAATAAAATTGAATTGAATTGATTGCGATATTATTAAAATAAAAACTTTTTGAATAATTTTATAAACAATAAAAAATCTGTATTCAACACAGCTGTTTCTAAAAAAGGACTTTTTTGTTATTTAATTATTACGATAATTACAATTTTTTAATTAAGGAAGGTTGTCTGCTAAGCAGTAGTAGTAATAAAAAAGGTTTTGAGAAAAGTAATTTAATTTATTTATCTTGTGATTACATGTTACTTGGGTGGCAGGGTGGAAACCTTTTATGATTTACTTGATTTTTCTTAAAGGGTAACGTTAAAATATGAGGTTAAATGAAGAAATCGAAGAACCTGTTTTAGATAAAGAGGGATATGGTGAAATAATTCGAAGTTTAGTTTTATTAAAATTTTATAAAAAACAAAAAAGTTAATTAAACATTAAATAATAAAAATTCTTGTTTCAAAAAAGATAAGCGTAACATAATAGTTATATAGAAGGTTTTAAAAGGGACGTGTTTGAATAATTTTAGTTAATTCAATTTTGAAAATGAGAAGTAAGTATAATTAAATTAGTTAATAATACTCGATTTATCATTTCAGGAATTCATTTATATATAAAATTTGTTATTTAAAATCTTAAAGGTGAGTAGCGGTTAAACTTTCTTAGTTCGTATTACCGATGTTATATTTTTTATATATATATATTATATATATATATATTATTATATTATTTATATATATATATTATGTGTTTTTGATGTTAAATGAGTGTAGTTAAATGTTGTGTTATGTATAAATGTAGTTCAGCTTGGTAAAAAAAGTAATAAATTCTTGAGTGATGTAAATATAAATATATTTCTGTATATATATTTAATATATATATTATATATATATAAATAGTAGCTCTATTTGTCTCCAAAAACCAAGGGTCTTCACCATTCTAAATAGTAGATCATATGTGGCTCCTAAAGCCAAGGGTCTTCACCTTTCTAAATAGTAGACCTTATGTGGCTCCGAAAACCAAAGGTCTTTCATCACCATTCTTAATAGTTCCTAATGTTTCCGAACATAAGTGACTCTCAGTGGTCACTGAGCATGAACGCCCGAGTCGACAATTTTGTTTGTTGATCCCTGGCTTTCCAGTGAGTCTTGCCTGATTGCAACCCGCCTCCTGTGGCTATTTCTGACCAGGATACTCAAAAACCCGTCTCTTAGCGCCACTTCTTGGAAGCATACGAATCTGTTCTCATGCTTTTCTTCCTAACGTCCACTCTCGCATCCTAGTGCCTGTCCTGGTTAAATGCTATTTTCTAATTTTTCCAGATGACCTTTATGCTCGCTCTTCATCGCACTTCGTCCAAGATCGAGGTTAGATATGATGTGTGTTCCCCTTTGGTCATCCTCCCAGGATTGAATTCTGGACTGTCTCAATTTCTGTTAAAGTAATATCATTGCTTCTTGATCTTTTGCAATACTCGCCCTTGGAGGCTTCCCATTTTTCTTTTCTTTAATCTCAAGTCTTCAGACCTACCTTTCGCTTTTCTTCTACTTTCCGCTTCCCCGTATTTTTTGGCCTCGGGTGGTTGTATCGGCGTTGTTATCATGGATTATTTGTCTTATGATTCACCAATCTGTGTTCGCCATTCCTTTCAATTAAATATGCTTTAAATCTGTTTGTAGTTGTAAGTAAAGATCTTGGTTGTGATTATAGTAGTATGAAATTAAAAAATCTGTAGGTTAGGTAGTGTAAGTTAAGTTAGGTTTTTTAAATGTAAGTAAAATTACTTTTGAACAATGATAATGAGGTACCTCAAAAATTTTCTGTATATTTATAATTTATTTTAGTGTTGGTTAGTTGTGATGTAAGTTTGTAAATGTTTAAGTTGTCTTATGATACGTAAAATGAATAAGGTTATTTTATTATTTTTCCATTTAAGTGGGATATTGTGTGTTTTATAAAAGTTGTCACATAGCGGATATATCGTGTTGTATTAAATGAATAAGTGTAATTTTTTTATTGTTTAATTTTTTTGTAATAATATAATATATTATATTTTATATAATTATTTGTTGTGTTGTGATGTGTTGTTTGCGTTGTTGTGTGTTATATTGGATTTGTACGTTTGCTTAAAATATAATTCTAATAAACAATGAAGGCTATTATAAATGATAATAGTTATATATAATAATTAATTAATATAAAGTAATTATTTATAATAATACAAATAAATATAAAATATTTATATAAAAAATATAAAAAATAATAATTAAATAATAAAAAAAAATTTAATACTAAATATAATTAAGTAAAAAGTAATTATATAATTTAAATAAAGTAATTTAAAAAAACCAAAATAAAAAAAAAAACATTTATTATATAATTTGTTAATTAATATATATAAAATATTAATTAAGAGGTTTAATAATGCATATTGTAAAAAAATCATATGAAGTTTAAAGCAGTATAATAAACCATATGTTAGATTTTAAAATAAATAATAATCAAAAAAAAAACAATGATTTTAAAATATCAAGTATTAAAGGAATTATAAAATATAAGTAATAAAGCAGTATACATAAGCAGTAATACATACCAATAAATAATATTATACGTTAATATTTAATACTTAATTTTCTCTCCTTGTGTGTAAGTTGAACAATACCTTTTTCCGCTCCTCTTACCTACTATCCCTTCATAATTAGTGAAATATATCTACTTCTGTTGAACCAAGTATACTGTTATTAATTAATAATGGCGATTAATCTGTTTTTAATATTTAATTAATATTAATTATATTCGAAACGTTACTTATAATAGCCAGTCAAATAGAGAGCCATAACTGTATTGAAATAAGTCCTTGTATAATCCACCGCAAGCGTAAAAACACAAACTATACGTATAGTATGTACTTCACATGTCTTTTTCGCTTGCCTACTGCAAAAGAAATAGCAATTCAATTTGTAATATGACTAAAAAAAATAGCATAAAACTATAAAATTCCCCTTTTAAATGTATGCCTGTTTTTTTAGAGTCCACCCACCCTCTTAATTTCGAATGAATTTTGGGATTTATTTAACGAATTAACTGGCTTTTTAAGTAGTAATATTATAATTAAAAATTTTAATATATATAATTTTTTACTTTATTTATGTGGAGTTTAAAACTTTCCGTTTTAGCAACAATTTCCTTTAAATAACATTTTGTGTATAAGGCATATAATAAAGCTAGTAAAAAATTAAATAAAAGTTCTTTATATTTTTCACTAACTCACCTCCTGGTATGCTGTTTATATAGTTTAAAATCACCGCTATTGATTTATGTATTTTACTGACTTTAATATTATGTATTATAATTTATTAATTACTATATTAAAATTATTGTTAATAACTGTTTAATAGTTGCAATGTATTCTTTCTATATTATTACATCTTATGAATTACTTTTTATCAAGAAGCCAAGCACGATTAACTATCAGGCATTTGGAATTTAAAGACAGAGCGAGTTTTTAATTTATCAATAAGTTTATATTAAATATACATTAACTAATTGCGTATTTTGATCAATCACATAACTCCTCTTTCTCCGTGTTTCACTTTTCGCTTTATAATCCACATCCCACCCTCATGAGTGTGGATTTAACATGTATTTTTTTTAAAACTTGCTTTCAAGTATGTAAGTTTTAGATATATCGTGTCTGTTTATTAAATACTAATAGACGAAGGAGAATATAACTTATCGCGTTGTTTTACAAGGTTGAAGTGAGGTGGTGAAATAATGGTCCAATATAATATTGATATTTACTATATCCAGTTAACACCAATCCTTTTCTATGTCTTTTATATTCTTTTATCAAATGTATGTAAGAATTACTAAAATATATAGTGGTTTATTTAATTATAAAAAAGTATTATAAAGTTTTAATCAATTATTATCGTATTAAAATATGCTTTGTAGGTATGAATGATTTTTTATTAAGTTCAATGAACGTAGAAAAATAATGTTTATTATTTATTAATTAATAAAATGTTTAAGTTTAAACTAAAAAGTAAATCTTATCAAACTTTTCATGATAATTTGAAATTAATTTCATGTGAAATTAATTTTTCCTAATAATATTACCTCTTCATACCTTAGTGAAAATTATTATGTTTTATATTAAATTATATTTTCTTTTCATTTTCTGCGAAAGTTTAAATCTCAACATCTATATTTCTACCCCTGCAAGGGCGCCACCCGGGTGCTTGTAATCGTGTACTTGGAAAAATTTATAAGTTACAAAATTGTCGTCCGTGTGGCGGGAGTCTGCCACCAGCCGCGCGTTACGTAATGTCCCTGCCCGTTTTTTACCCGTTGTAATGGGACGGGCTATCTGTCTTGTACCCTTGACCCTGAACCCGTGGGCAGGCGGTATCGGCTACTTCGATTGCGAGTTCGCTACATCTTGCGCCCGTGCTTGTTCTGGGAATGTTTAGTTTTGTCAACCCATCAATTTCGTAAGCGGTTTGACTGATCATCTTGTCCGGTCTGAATAATTTCTCTCGTGGATATTTCTAAACCAGAGATCTCTAGATAATATGGTAATAATACTTATAGGGGTAGAAGGTACAGAATATCCAATATTTAGTATTGTTCTGATTTGGTGATAGGTTATGAAATAAAAGGACTGGAAAATTTGAAATCTTCATCAGTAAAAGAATTATTATTCATCAAAGATTGAAATCATCCCATATTTACTAGGTATTTCTGGCCTAACGTGGACTGTGACATCATAATTTTTTATGTGTATGTATCATTCAAACATCATAAATGTGACCTTTCAAATAATTGAATGAAGATGGACATCCAAATTCTTTTTGAGGCATTAATGCTTTAAGCTATTTTCATAGAAATGAAATTGCGATGCATCGAAAGTTTGAGCGCAAACACAACACCTAAAATATCATTGAAATATGAGCTATCAAAAACTATAGTTTTTTTAAGTTGTAAGTCTGGTAGGGGTTACGAATGTATATTTGCTTTATACGTTAAGTTATTATGAGTATGTATCTAGTGGGAGAGTGATATAAGCGTATTTTTTTTTTTAGGTTTCATTTAGTGATGTATAATGATAGGTTAGACCAGATAAGTGCGAAAATTGTTGTGTGATTTATATGTTTGTAAACATAGGTTTATTTTTGTGTAGACTATATGGTGTATTGCGAAGTAGTTTGTTATTCCTATCACGTTAGATATTTATTTAGATTTCTTTTATAAATAAATAACAAATATTATAACTAAAACTTATAAATTTTATTAAGGTAGTCAAAAAGTATTTAAAATAGTTGTCAATATCAATACTATTAATGGATATCCAATTCAGTTGATTACAATTTAATTTTGTAGTTTAAGCAGTATTATATAATTATTAACTATCTTCAATTATCTCCGTTAATTATAAAGTGTTACTAATTTAATGTATTTTAACTACTAATGATTCTTAACAGAGCCTGAAAATCAATGGTATTACTAACTATTCAGGTTATTCTATACCTTGATTTATTATGCTAGGAGCTATATTACCAAAATGAGTTTTAGAAAAAGACCTGTTAAAAACTTCCCATTGGTTAGAGTAAGCATTTCCTAGTCAATTAGGCCGTTTTCTGAAATATACAGCCTAGAATCCGAAATTTTAGTCCCCAGTCATATCTTATATAAATACGCTATATAAGGGTGAGGTAGTGTGACTAGCGCCTACTTTTAGGTGCTCTTAAATCGTGGGGGGATCTCCTATGTTATGCTATAGAAAAAAGGAGTTGAGAGAAGCTTAGAATTAATGTGCGAGCTCCTAGTTTGGCCCACTATTGTTGGCCCATATACTCTAGCGTATGTCCACTCATTTCTCGACCTCAAGTTACGCACCTGCTCAATTGTTCTCTTGATTCACTTGGGCACTTTAATTTCATCTGGGCTAGCTCATTGGTCAAATCTACTTAGAAGGCCACTCCGTCCACTCCTTCGTCACCTATCACTCTCTAAGAGTGTACTTACTCACCCACTGGTCATGCTCTATTTGCACCTTTCAAGTACTAACATATATAAAAGATTTAACCTATAACCCTTAAATTTGTGTAGTAGTAAATTTACAATACACTCAGCATTAATCGTCTCTAATCTTGTGCCATTGTCGCGAATGGTTGTGAAACCAATCATTTATAAACAGCATATCAAGGCTTTAGGCGGCTGTCATCGAAAAATATTTATCGCGAGACCCATTTGGCTTATCATGGGGGCAATGTTTCCAAAGGCGTGCGAGAGAAATTTTAGTCTATTATGGTCTTATTAGCTGAGAACAAACCAATTGTTCTCCTGTTAAAAAGCCCTTATCAAAGTCGAGTATTATATGATTAGTGGTAAATTTCTTCACGTGTGCTTCAAAGAGAATAGTTTATTCAGTGTAATAGTATACACTCGATTTAGTTACCTGTTCTGAGTACATTAATGCTTAATGAAGGTGTATGATTTTGTTATAAATCACCATCCACCATATGTTGGTGTTTTCCATAGTGTGTGGTGAAGTTATATTGTTATAGATGGTGTTTTTTTAAGTGATGAGTGTTGTTATGATAGTGTGGTGTGTTGTCGTGTCTACCGTTAGTTGTGAACATTCATGGTAGATTAGTGTTCTATTGGGTTGTATGAATTTGTAAGTTTGTCATAGTGTTGTGTTAGACTGTGTGTGGGAATGGTTTTAGAGTTTCATAGTGTATATGTAGGAGTAAATATGTTTAAGTACGTAAAGAGTGGTTGTGTTTTGTGATGATAGTGTGTGTGTTTGATTCTGGTGTGTTGGAGTGAGTGTGTGTTTGTTAAGTGTCCGTGTGTTGTGTGTTTAAGTTTGGGTTTCGAAATAGAGTGTAATGTAAGATCCATAACAATGTAACGTGTCGATAGGTTTATTAAAGTACGAAAAAGAAATATAAGTGTGACGGTAAGTTGAGTTTGTGGTGGGCCTAATACGGATTGTGGGCTGGTTAAATTATTAATATCACGTGAAATTGAGAGAGCGTGGCCAACGAAATTGACCCTGGTGAGTATGGAAGTATTGTTATGGGAACAAGTGGTCGCTGAAAGGAGAGCCGGTGGTTTTAATAAATATTCCATGGGTCAAACAAGTTATAGGACAGCATTACATATGAGAGAAAAGGCCTTACAAGTCCACCACTAGAGATGTTAGAAGAGGGGGGGAGGCGAATTTAAAATTTAAACCTTGGGTTCAATTTAAAAACTTGGTGTACTCTTCGATCTGCAAAGAGGAGCAAAAGAAAGATACTGTTACCCGTTGTGTCACAAATATTTTTTGGGGAAGCCCCGCATCTTTGATCTGTTCATAGCAGTTTGGTATCAAAAATGAGTGATGTTGTGATTGAAGGACAACTAGAAGAGAGAGTACAAACATCAAATAATGAAATAGGGGTCCTGAAAGGCCGCTAAAATGGAAAGATTCATAAATAATTGTTACCTACGTGGAGGCGAATTATATTGTGAACAAACGCGATGGTCATAAAATAATGTTTGATGGGCGGTAATAAAATTTAGGGATTTGGCCCAATTTACGTACAACGAGAAATTGAGCCATTGAAGCGACCAAAACCGGCCTTATGGGTGCTCAAATAACCGCCTTCTTTCTGTTAAAGGGTTTTCTAAATACTCAATTATTAAGTGGTAATGTGGTTGGTTTTTCATAATAGATAAATTTAGCGTATGTTTTGCCAATAGAAAAGTAGGCAAGAATTAGGGGTTGCCAAAAAAAAAAATAACCGTGGCGTGACGCGAAGAAAAAGAATGGTATATAAGGAATGTGGGTAAGGGGATGCGCAGACGGAAAGTACCAAAATAACGGTTATTTGTGGTGATATCTGATATAAAAAAGTCTCTATATGGTGGCCGTCAAGAAAAGCGGCTTAAAGATGATAGGCATTCCGAAGAAGAGGAAATTAGTTGCGTTGGATAAGGCAAGTTATAAAAGAGGTTGTGGGGTACGCCAAAAAAGGTGATTATAGTCAAATAAAAAAGGTACGATAGAAGGGCGGTTAAGAAATAATGGGTCTCAGAATGAAAGATATGAGGAAGGCTTCAATAATCACACCACGGTCGAAGGTCAGACGGCTGTGCGTAAAAAAGCAACCGTTTCTCAATTGACTCTTTCCTTTACTTTACGTACATTTAATAATTAGATCTGGGAAACTGGGGAACATTTCGAGGAAGGGGCCAATCGGGCTTTTTTTAATTTTATTATTCTTTATTATTTATTTATTTTGTGTTACGTGGGATATTCTGGCCCAGGCCCATGGGCTTTTTCTTAATATTAAATTACTATTCATTAAAAATGGCATTTTTTAATTATTTTAAAAAAATTTTCTTTTTAAAAATTTTCTTAATTTTTTATGGTGAAATGGGGGTACACCTTCTTAGATTGATTGTCTGCGTCATTTTTACTGTTCTCTTATAAATATATATATATATATTACATTAATAATATATTATATTATATTATTATATTAAATATATATATATAATATATTAATATATATTATTATAAATATATAATAATATTAATATGGTAAGTTTGTTATAATTATAACATGAAGTGAGTCAAAAGTGACTATTTTAATATTATTTATATAATATGTGGAGATACAAATTAAGTGCAACTAAAATACATTAGTTGTAAGATATCTGGTTCTGACTTTTCTCATTTGGGTTATAATGGTGTAATTATTAATTCAGTATAGATATATGAGTAGTGTAGGAATGCTTTGGTGCCTGCATTAGTCTTTAATAGGATTTAGTTGATGTTTCATTTGATGATATATAGTAATTGTATTGTTTGCTCGGCGTGGACTCGGGATTGGAAAGTGCTCCAAAGTATAGAAGTTCAAAAAAAATTCAAAAAATTCAAAAAAAAAAAACACATTAAAAATGAAAATAATCATTTTTTCTAAAAAAAAAAATTAAAAAAAAAAAAAAATCCCCCCACCCTGGGGCCACCTTTTTGTGCTGGGAAAATCTCTTAATTTTTATCCTCTTTCCCATTTATAATCTTTCTTGCTTTCTTCCCTGGAGCTCGCGGAAACAGTAGGTTATTTCGATCAAATAATTGTTTTTCCTGTAATTTAAAAATCATATTGTACACCGGTCGATATTGTTTCCTATTTGCGACATAAAGCTTCGATCTTGTAATCATCATTTAAACATGTTTTACATGTTAATTAAGCCGTCAAGGGCCTAACACTTGATAATTGCCTTATGATTCGATTCAATTCTTTGTTTTACATTTTTGTTGGGTTTGATGGGTTTATTATAAGCTTATTATAAGTTTTTTTTAATTTAAAATAAATTTAAGTTTTGAACTTAATTATTTGGGGAATAATTACTAAGAAAAAACAGCTTTTGAAAATCCACAAAGAAATGCCGCCGCCAAACATTGGGAAAATTTTGTAATTAGGACTAATAGTAAATTATTGGGAACAAGCCTAACCTGATTTAATGTGTTTAGAAAGGTGGTAAACATATATATTTGACGTAGGTGCGTGTGATGATTCTTTTAATGATTGTTATAATTTTGTCATTAATTCACGAACACTTATGAAAGTTTTGTGATTTGCTTGAAGAGTATAATCTATTTGGCTCCTGTGAAAGGCAGCCTGCAATACTGTATCTTTCATTTGTAATAAATTATTTGATTCAAGAACTTTTTTTTTTTTTTTTACTTAATCCCTTTGACTAACGATTGCAAATTATGCATATTTTATTTCAGATTAACTGGAAGAAGTGAGGAAATTCACGCTCTATTGGTTTGTAAACTGCTTTCTGTTACTTGCCACAATTCTTAAATTTATTTTCTTTCAGTTAAACTTTGAAGTATTTCATAAATACTTGAAGGTATTATTTACTGTTAATTTTTAAACATATATTACTTAAATATCAATTAATTTACTTATAAGGCTAAACTTAAAAGCCGTGGATTCTCTATTATTTATATTAACTTTTCATTAATACTCTAGAAAGAGAACATATAAAACATTAGTTTTCGTCAATATAAAAACGTAACCTATCAACTGACTACTAGTTGAACATTTTACTTAGTTTTCTCTCTCTCTCTCTCTTAACTTCTCCTGTTATTTACATCACTGTCTCTACTAAAACGGAAAAGAACATAAGATCAATTAATAAAATGTTAGTAGGAGTGTGATAGACTAAAAGTAAGTTAAAAAGAATATACAAAAAGGGATAAAATGGAGACTAAGTGAAAATCGCGAAGACTTATGAAAAGTAGAAATTAATTTAGTTCGATTCTGGTAACGAAATTTATGAAGAATCTTTTCCTGTCATCGTTCTCCTAAATCGAAGTAAAACCAACGCACCTGCACAGAATGACAAACATCCTGAATTTACAAAAAGTATACTAAATACTATGACCATTAAAGAGAGAAAAAAATGAATGAAGATTTTTGAGATTCTTATATTGAGTACCATCATATAAACACAATTCATATAATCTTCTTTCTTATTTTCACCTCCTCTTTGCCCAAGAATTGGATTAAGGGCTGTACACAAGCATCGAAAGAAAAGCAGTAGTGGAGAACATTGACAAACGCCGAAAAGAAAGGACCAGCCGGACCCCCCCCTCGTACCATTAAGGAGTGAGGAGCTCGTCACAGAACAGAAAAATCCACGCCGTAGAGCATCATAGGACCGACGCGACCCTCACTATGGAAATTCGTCAATGTAAGGCTCACCCCTGGCCCAGTGGCCACAAACCATGCCCCCTACAAAACCCCCCATTCTCTCCTATCATGCACCTTATTCTCGCCTCTTCCAAACTCACAGATTTCTCTTCCTTCAGACATTCGTTCACTGACTCAATCCACTTTCTCTTCGGTCTCCAGCCCGGTCGGTTCCCAACACACCTGCCATATCCATCCGCTTAACAACCGACTCATTTCACCTTTCCACATGAGCCAAACGCATCTCAAGCAAGACTGTCATTATTCTCTGCCATTACCCCTTTCTTCACAACCACACCACTCTCTAATACGTCATTCCTTCACTTTATTAATTCTTTTCACAGCCTAGCATGCCCCTAAGATTGTCCATCTGAACACATTTGAACTTTAGATCTAGACTTCTTATTCCAGACCATAGTCCACTACTATAAGAATAACACAGGTAACAACATTACCCTCATGTAAACTCTAGCGCACTCAGACTTTAGTCCCTTTACATCACAACGAATTAAATTGCACCAGCCACCTCCTGCCATTCACAGCTGTCCTACTACACTCTGCCATCATCCGTTCCCTTCTCATCCAACACATACCTAAATATTAAACTCAGGACACTTGCTCCAGCCGCTCATCATCTAACATAACTTCACACTGAGACTGTCCTCACTCACAACCATAACCTTACTCTATCTACGTTTAACTTTCAAACCCCTCCTTTACATACCCTGCCAAAAATCTCTCCACCCAATCCTCTCAAAACTTTCTCAGACTCGCCACACAGAACCAAATTTCATCCGCATACAATAAGTAGGGCACCCTCCACTCCTCTCCATTTTCCATCATTCTAACACCATTTCCTGCCTCCCCACCCGAATTCTGTCATTAACCCCATCCATAACAAACATTGAAAACAAGGATACATAACACCAAACCTGTCTCCACTCCGCATTAATCCTAAAAAACCAATCACCATTGACACCATTTATCTTACACCACGCTTCACTATTCGTCATACATACTTTTGATTCCATTCAGAGCCTCCACCAAACACCATATATCACTAATTACCATACAATATAAATTATATATAATATATATATATATATATATATATTATATATATATATATATATATATATATATTATATATATAATATATACTAATTATATAATATTATATATATATAATATCTATAATATATATAGGTAGAATTTATTTTAAATTACTTCATTTGCCACTTGTGGCCAGTATTTCCTGTTGGGTATTGATGATTGTATTCGCTCGAGGTTGAGGAAATCGGGATTACATTAGTCATCATTTTTTTTTCCTAAAAAAGATTTTGAAATATTATTTTAAAACAATCAATTATATATAAAAAATTAAAATTTATTAATATAAACTTGCTCTTTGATCCGGTACCAGGCATATGAAAAACCAACAGACCGTAAAAAAAATCATCAATAGTAAAGTATCCTTTAATAATTAGCGATTACAAAACTTTGAAATTACAATATTGATTCTTCTCCCTCTTGAATAATAAAAGTCTCAATTTTTGAGACTCTTGGCAGTTACCGTATCCAAACCGTAAAATGGGTAAGGGGCTGCGAGCCCCCCTTTCAGTATTGAAGAAAATTTTTGGCATTTTTTTCTTTATTACATCCCCGAAAATTGAAAGAGAAGTGAATAAATGTAAATTCAAATATATAAATATAAATATATATATATATAATATATTATATATATATAATATATATATATATAATATATATATATATATTATATTATATATAATAAATATATAATATATATAATATAGTATATATATATATATATATATATATATATATATAATATATAATATATATATAATATATATATTATATATAATATTATATATATATATATATATATATACAATATAATATATATATATATAATATTTATATATATATATATATATATATATATATATATATATATATATATATATATATATATATATACATACACACAGAACCTTTTGTTCCCAATTTCATAATGTGAAAAACTGATATACTTTAACCGGAATACGTTTATCTTTTATTTGCCAAAGTTTTAAGGCCTCAAATTTTCCTTATCTGTGCTAGGAAGATGGGGCTATATTTTGTTAAATTTTGAAATTAATTAAAGTTAGTTCCTTAATTGGAAACCTAATAATTTACCTGTAAAATATAGGCTTTCAAATTTTGAAAAAAAATCCTATTTGAAAGTCCCCCCCCCCTCCTTATTAACCCTGTACTTTAAGAGTGTTGTATTTGGTTATTACGTCAAATTAATCCTAACATATCCATCTTCAAATTTTATAAATATCATTGACCTCTTTGAACGAGAAGGTCAATAATTTAGGTCACGTTTGACCTTTCATTTTTTCCAAATTGAAATTTCAACGTATTATGTTTCATAATTGCTCTACAAATTTGAGTTTAACATCAAAGTGATCAGAAGAAATTATTGAATCTGTTGATTATTGTTTAAATTGATAATTATCTTTAATTAAAAGTTTAAATTTATTACATAATTCCCTATGAGAATTAAAAGCACACGTATTAAACAGGATATCTTCCTAAAGGTTGCTATTGTAAACTTTTAAAGATTTTTATAAAAAATCTACATTCATTTATTTATGTAAATTATTTATGTAATGTTTAGTTTTAAGTTTGCTACCTTTTGGTACCAAATTTATAACTTTAACAGTAATTAATTAAATTAATGTTTTTTCATTAATTACTTACTGATAGCCGCTTTTGCGGTCTCACCATCGGGTATAAAAGAGCGGAACATCGATTTTTACTTACTTTCATAACATTACTGCGAGCATGAGCTTTCGTCCCCATTGCTTGTTTTCCCAAAGCTCCAACGACAGACTCATTTAAAATGCAGTATTAAAGTAACAATGAAAATGTTGACGAGATCTATCCTTCAGACAGATTTCACCTTCCTTTTTTTAGGGTGTCATCACTCTTTTGGAAGTGACCACCAATTCCAGTAGGCTCCCTTGATGTTTTTTGTTTTTGATCTGGGAGAGAAACGTCAATTTTCACTTCTTTATATGATATTCATAGGATTTTTACTTAGGTAGGTTATATGATCCCTACTAATGACTTCGGTCCCCTTTCTCTCTCAGATGTATAGAAAAAAGGCTTCAGTTTTTTTTATTCGGTTTTTTAATTCATTATATATATATATATATATATATATATAATATATATATATATATAATATATAATATATAATATATAAATATATATATATATATATAGTATATAATATATATATACATATAATATATATATGATATATATAATATATATATATATATATAATATATATTATATATAATATATATATATATAATATATATATAATAATATATATATATAAAAAATATATACTATATATATATATATATATATATATATATAATATATATGAATTTAGTCCCCTTCGAGTATTGTTCCAGCTTTAGAAACAATTCTAGTTGATTAGTAGGCCCACAAATTTATATATTAAGTCACGATATTTTTGATAGAATAGTCCTCAAGATTCGAACTAATCCGGTTGGCCTACGCCTATTTGTTATTTGGTTTCCATCACCGAATTTCAAATATCCGCGCTAATCATCTTTCAAATCACCTTTTCACTTGGCTTAAAATTAAGGGTCCAGTTTTAAAGTTAGAAATGGAGATTCTACGAGGTTTTGAACTTTTCTTTTTATCTACTCTTTTTTTCGACGAAAAATAAAAGTTTGATATTGTCAACACTCATAGTAAACAACGCCATGTAAACTAATTTTTTTTATTTTCTTAAACATACAAACTGTAAAATCGCACACTTTGAATATAAAAACTTAATTGTAGAGTTTGCGAATAAAAAACAGAAAAGTACAAATTGGATAAATTCCAATGGTAAAAAATTTAAAAGGTAAAAAGAAAAGATAAAAATTTTCAACCAAGAATTCACTAAAGGTAAAACGAACGCTAAATTGGGAAAAATTAAAATTAAAATTAAAATAAATAAAACCGCTAAAAAAAAAAAAAAAAAGTAAGTAAAAACGCTAAATTGGGAAAAATAAAAATTGAAAAATTATCAGAATTTAGAAATTAAAAATTGGGTCATTTGAAGTATAGTTCATAAAAATTAAAAATTAGTAAGTACGACATTATTGCATCGTCAATGAAAAATAAAATATTTTTCATTAATATTAAAATTTTAAATATATACTGTATATAATTGTCAATGGAAAATTTTCCATTTGATCAAAATTTTGTCATTAAAAAATCGTGATTTTATAATAAAGATTGATCAAACATCTCAAAGGGAATTTCCCTTTTGAATCTACAAAATTGAAAGTTTGTAAATGAAAAAAAAAGGGCCTCTTATTATGTATACGTCCTATAAAGAATAGAAAAAGTAAAAAGTTAAAAATAATAAAATAAAATCAGGAAATGAACCTTGTCAACATTTCATAAACAAGAGTCGTCACGAAAACTATTCTTACTATAAAAAATATTTAGAACCTTTCCCCCTTCGAGTTTTATAATAAAAAATCAATCTTGAATATATATATATATATATATATATATATTTAAATATATATATATATAATATATATATATATTATATATAATATATATATATATATAGTATAATATATATATATTTAAATAATTATAATATATATATATATTAATCAAAAGGTATATATGAAACTTATGAATATTATTCAGAAATAATAAAAAAATTTATACTAATAATTTGATTTCACGTGACCAAAAATTTCGAAATCAAAATCGATAAATTGAAAATCGCTAAACAAATTTGCGGCATGTTTTCATCATTGTAGATATTACAGTATTTACTATATAAAGTAGTTGGTAGTCCCTGGTGGCTAGAGCAAGTAGTATTTAACCCACAAACAGAGGCTCACTGCTGTTTTTTGCTATGTATTTAAAAGTCTGGCGACATATCGTTGTTCAGAGCAAACATGAGAAATGTCACACAAACAGTCAAGACACAGAAGTTACAATAGAGACCAGAGAATAAAAGTATTTTAACATTGGAAATTGTCTTTCTCTTGAAATACTTCGTATTCTCAGAGACCTGGGACTATTCTACAAAGGAAATTATTATTGGTAATTATTATTATAATTATTATTATTTGTATTGTAGTTAGTTATTATTGCTTCATTATTATTGATTACTATAGTAATTGTAGTTTTTTCATGCTTGTTTATCGTTATTATTATAAAAAGTTATTATTATTGTCATAATACTTCCAGGACTTGACGAGTTTTTTTTTCATCTTAGTCAACTCTTGAATATTAATATTATATATATTAACAACTTCGAAAAAATTTACTACACTTGTTCAGCAACGTTGTTACACATTTGAATATTTTAGATGAAAATTTGATAAAAAGATTTATTTATTTTTACACCTTAGATAAATTCTAAAAACGAACAGGAAACATTTTCAATAAAAAAGGATACTGAAAAAAAATTCGATTTAAATTTAAAGAAAAACAACTTTTTCGTTCCCAAAATTTTTCGTCAATAAAAATCCGTTCTTCTTATGGGCATTTGTTCTTGCATAGCAGTAAGATTACGGAATCAAGAAAGTTAAAGTCTTCACATTTCTTGTAAAATATATAATTATATATATAATTAATATATATATATATATACTATTTATATATATATAGATATAATATATATATATATATATATATATATATATATATATATATATACTGATATTATATATAATATAATATATATATATATTAATATAAATATAGTATAATATATATATATATATATATAATATAATTATATATATATATATGATATATTACTACTACTACTACTAGGCCACTGGGTACTATATATAATAGAAATATATATAATTATATATATTATATAATATATACATATATATATATATATATATATATATATATATAATATATATTATAATATATTATATATATATATATATATATATATATACAAGCTTATATTTCCACTATTCATTTGGCTACCTTCAGACTGGTCGAGCGAAAGTGGTACCGCGTCAGAGATTTGTCTGAAGGTGGGAAATTGTTGGTTTGCGATTAGCCAGCTATCTGGGACCGGGTCACAAAATCCCAACATTTTGTGGCGCCCAACTTCTATGTTGCCTTAAATACTTGGCACACGAACTTTCACCCTAATATTCATTAAAAATTTTTAAAAACTCATTTTTTTACATAACAGCCATTTGGCACACTTTTTTCAACTATTTTTTAATAATAGTTTTTTATATAATTTTTTTTTATTTTATATTGTGACCTTGTGTCACTTTATATTATTCCCCCTAAACATATTTTCATCTCTATAGGCTTTTTTTTTCTTTTTTGGTGTGGGAGCTACAAGAGACCACGGTCTCCAGTTTTTCACATCCAAATTTATTAGCTTCACAGAAAGCATTCATTAAATTTCAATTAAAACTTCTTTTAAAATTTCTTCGGGAATTCAAAATAATTTTCCCCCAACTTCGGGGAATTTTTATTTTTCTTTAAAAACTTAGAAAAATTTATAAAATTAAAACAAATAAAACCACTACGGTTATTTTTTTTAAAAAATATTTTAGAAAAAAATTTTTTAAATTTATAAACCATATTATATATATATAAATATTATATATTATATACATATATATATAATATAATATATATATATATAATATATATATATATATATATATATATATATATATATATATATATATATATATATATATATATTCATATTTTTATAGAATATGCTTTAGATATAATGTATATCTCATATAGTATAATATATATATATATATATAATATATAATATAGTATATATCTATATATATATATATATAATATATAAGGAAATATTTATATATATATATATATATATATATATATATATATATATAATTAAAATTACCTTATTCAAATAGAAGTTTGAACTTCATTCATTTTTTATTTTTTTTTACATTAGTAAAAAATATCTCGAGACACATTTTTTCTTTTTATATATTTGAAACTTTGATTAAAAATGGCTTCTCTCATGTCTGATTTATCAGATAGTGACCTCAAAGTCTATGGGGTACACAAAAAAAACAACGTAAAACACTACGGAATCGTGCCACCAAGGCTATTAACGAGGCCAATAACCCAATTATTAGATCCAAACCTGAGATTAAGGACTTGAATATATATAACTAACTTAAGAAAACTTAGATATAAAATAGCTGAAAATACGAAAAACAATCGCCAATTTTGCGACGATGCATAAGCATTAATGATGATAGAAGGAAAATTACACAAAACACAGGCATTACTGCCAATTAAAAACCCATACTACCCTTAATATCAAATTAAAACAATTAATAAACCAGCTTCGCGTCCTACATCACCTGTCCCGGCTACCCCTAGAGAGCCGAGAAGCATATTAAACGCCCATAAAAAACTACCTACTTCTAGTGGCAATATTTAGAATAATGCCTCATTTAATTGAATCATTTTGAAAACACTATGTGGCAAGTCAGATTGACTCTGACCGTAGTAAACTTGATTGTTATGGATTGCCTTCAGCACAACAAAACAGATGGTGTCTGGCGTATCATCACCGCTACTAAATTAGCAGTTATTGCGAAATCTTCTATAAAAAGGATTTCGCATAACCCCGCAAAGTCAAAGGAGACGCTTTATATTAAAAGTTAACTAAATTAACCCCTCCGAAGTATGAATACTCTGATTTGGTATACTTTTAAAGCCGACATACATTGCTATGTCGAATCTTTAAAAACCAAGGCATGACAGTCAATGATGATACTAGCTCTACTATCTTGGGTGTTACTGGCCACAAAATTGCCCTCACAAAGTAAAAGAAAAGTTGTTTGGAAAAGGCGCGTGAAGTTGACCCTGATCCTTTTTTGAAATGTTTAAAACCAGGCCCTTTTCAGTTTAGAGCGCCTTCAGGGTCAAACTATCCAGCAAGGATAATAAAAAATACCCAAATAATCAGAGCATACTTCACCTTCCAATAATAAAGTGAAGGGACAAGAGGGCCAAACCCAAAAACCATCAATTGTGCCTTAATACTAACGTAAAAATCCACCACTCTCAAAAAATCCACAAATAAACCAAACTACCAACCTAACAAAATAAACCTACTTCAATAAACAACCTAATAGGTTTAACATAATAATCCCGCCTAACAACCAAAATAAACCCCTATTATAATAACAATTTCAAAAATCGTCCAATAATCGATTATAATTAAGCAATATTGTTCCCAATATCAAAATAATTTTATAAAATGTCGTTTCTGTAACAGCAGTCACTACACTTCCAACTGTAGTTGAACTTCGAAACCAATTAGTTCAAAATAACTGTTGGGCTGAAAGTGTTTTGGGGTGCCAAGCCATCCACACCGGAGTCGCCAAAAACAATATATAAAAAATGTACACTTGTCAAGTCTCGCTGAGCATCATACTGCTCTTTGTCCCCAATATAAAAAAACAGAATATGTTACAACTGTACCCAATCCGCTTCAAACCACTTAACCTCCACCTTGTTGGCTCAGAGCCACGGTGTAGCCCTTCCCATAGCGGATTTAAAAATAAATAAAGGAGACAAACCCATCCTTGTTCGAAGCATATTCGATCAAGGGAGCCAACTTACGATGGTATCAAAATCAGTGGTTAAAACACTAAATTGTATTCCCCATTCCACTGTTAACATCTCCATAAACGGTACTAACAAAAAGGGCACCCCTTCAGTACATGATGTGGGCGCATTAAACATCAATACCAAGGAGGGGTGATACCTATTTCTGCTGTTATAGTAGATCGCCTTCCAAACGATCTTAAAATACCTGGGCTTGTGAAGACCACACAAATGCTCAGACAATATCGTATCCCTCTTGCTAATCCTTATCCAACTTCAGACGTTCTTACGGATATTGGTTTACTTCTGGGGTCCGATAATCTTCCCCATTTTCTCCAATCATATGAGAAAATAAATAAAGTAAATTTGTTAAAAACCAATGTAGGTCATATTGTTTGGGGCAAATTACAATTTGCTTCTGGTGGCACAGATTCTCAAGTCACCATTGTTTCTTCTTATAGGGCCGAAGTCTAATTTTTTAATCCAGTAGTTAGTTTTAGCCATTCTAATCATAAAAATATTAATCATTCTTCCTTTCTCCCTATAATTGAGGAAGAAGAACCACTAGCTTTAATTGAAAATCCTCCCCTCTCTATAACTGAGGCTGAGGACTCTTTTAAATTTAAATCCTTCACCCCCCCTTCGAAGATGCCGAGGGAGGGGAAGTTGTAAATAATGCGCATCCTTCTTATTTTCCCCAAGAGGAATATTTAGATTTAGTAAATAGGTTTAAGGTCTTGTCTGCTTCGGACGAGGTTTGTGAAATATCTTCCCCCCCTGAAAGTATAAAAAAATATGAATTTTACCTCAACTGAGGTTGGTGAGGAGTCTCACCCCGTTGAAAAAATTATTATTTCCCCCTCTAAAAGTACAAAAAATATGAATTTTGTCTCCTCTGGGACTTGTGAGGACTCTCACACTTTTGAAAATAATCAAAATATTTTATCTGCTTCAGCTGAAGCTTCTAGTACTGATTCTAGCTCAATAAAAAATACAGAAAATATAAATATTTCCTCGGTTGAGGATCCCAATCCCCCCTCCTTCTGTAATTACAGAGGAGGAATACAATAAAAACTCCATGGACGACCTTGATCGTTTATGGTCTCTCTCCCACATTGGAATACTGCCTGACGAGCAGTTTACTTAAGCTGAAAAAACTACCCTTGAATCCTTCAAGGAAAATTTGCGCTTTATAAATGGGAAATATGTAGTGTCATTACCATGGCGTACAAAGCATCCCAATTTACCAGATAATTATTCTTTGTCGAAACGTCGACTTTATAGTGTATTAAAACGACTCAGGACTGAACCCGAATTATTAAACTCATACAACGATGTAATAAAGGAACAGCTGTCCCTTGACTTCATCGAGGAAGTGAAACCTTCCACCCCCCTCCATCCTGAAGCCAAGTTGCACTACCTACCCCATCATTGGGTGCGAAAAATTCTTCTACAACTAAACTCCGTTTAGTATACGACTGCTCATCTAACAATCCCAGTTTAAATTTCTGTTTACACAGTGGTCCGTCCCTGATAACAGATCTGGGGAAAACTATTATTAAAATTCAGAATTAAAAAATATGCAACTTCATCTGATATCGAAAAAGCTTTCTTAGGCATTCGTTTAGCAGAAAAGGATCGAGATTCAACTCGTTTCCTATGGGTCAGATCTCTCAGACCCCCAATCGCCTATAGTGACATATAGGTTTAAATCAGTACTATTTGGAGCAACTTGTAGTCCATTTTCATTGGCAGCATGCCTCAATCACCATGTAAATAAATCCCAAATGGCATACAAAGATGCCATACTCAAACAAATTTATGTAGACAACCTCTTCGGTACATTTGATACCGAGGAGGAAATAAAACAATATTTTTTTGAAACCAGATCCTTGTTTGCAGAGGCTGGTTAAAATTTAGGAGAGTGGGCTTCCAACTCATCTCTCGCTACTTCTATGTTTCAAGAAAAAGAATTGGGCATAGAAGAATCTTGTTTAAAAATTCGACCCAGAAGCCAGAATACAACGTAAAATAGGCACAATGTTGCATTCTTGCATTGATCCTCTGGGTGTTTTGTCACCCGTAGTAATAAGAGGCAAAAAAATCTTAAAACAAAAATTTGAAATTAAAAACTTGACTGGACCACAAGATTCCCAATGGTCTTCAAAAAGAATGGAGATCACTTGTGGTTCAATTTGAACAATGTTTAAATTTAAAGTTGCCCAGGCAACTTACATATTCAATTAACGTGGAACTCCACGCTTTTTCCTATGCATCTGGCTCTGCATACGGTACAGTGGTGTATGTAGTCTCTTGTGCAGACTCAACACCCATTTCTAATATATTATTATCAAAAGTAAAAGTAATCACCCATTTTACGGAATGAAGTCCCCGCTTAGAACTTATGGGAGCTCTACTATCACTCGTATGTTAAAATTTATAATTAGAAACGTTTAAAAATATATTAAACTTTGAAAAAATATATGCTGTGTGACAGTCAAGTCACCTTGCAGTGGAATTTTTCACAAAAACAAACTCCCCACTTTTAAACCAAAACAGGGTGGACGAGATTCGAAAAACGTTCCCTCTGTAGAATACCCTGCTGACCTTGCCTCCCGCGGGTCAGATTGTAAATATTTAGCTTCTCGATTTATGCGACATCAGGGTCCAAACTGCTCAGACTGCGCCAGTCTGGGAGGGGAACCACCCTTCCTCTAACAAAATGAAGCATGATATGTTGATAATGCTTAGCTGTGGGACAGTCGCCTCCTGTTGCGAGAGTATACTGAACAGTGAGAATTATTCAACATATATAAGTAAAAATTAAAATATAACATTGTATTATTTATAAACAAAATTTTAAAAAACTCTGTAAATAATTCTCCCTAAACAAATCAATATTAAACCTAGAATTCTCCAATCAATTCTCCCATTGGGGAGAAAAAAACAAATTTCTGAGTCATATTGGATCAAATATATGCAAAATCTGCATTTTCAGTTTGAAATAGACTGTTTAAAAAATAAAAAACCCCTTACACAGTTTGTGTAAACTTAATATTATATTAGTAAATGGTATTCTTAGGTGTGATAGAAGGTTAGGAAATTCCCTTTTTTACTCCCAACTAATCATCATTTAATAAAACTCCTCATATGGGACACCCATATGTTTTATCATCATTTAGGAACCTCTGAGCTCCTTTTAATAATACGCAGAAAGTATTATTTTTCCCATATGAGAACCAACATTAAAAAAGTTACATAGCCATGCATCTTGTACAAACGTTTACAAGCTCTTCACTTTAGGTCTCCCCCTCTGGCTGCTTTACCTAAAGTGAGAATTATAAACACAAAACCATTTACTATATTGGGAGTTGACCTGACAGGTCATTTTAAATTAAAACTTCACAAAACACGCTACCACTAAATGATGATTGTATTATTAACCGGTGTGCAACGACTGCGCAGCAGTCCAAATTCGAACTCGTTTAGGACAATAGCACCAGAATCCTTTTATAAATCATTCCGCGCTTCATGGGTAGACGTGTGTTCCCTCTGTTGCTTATTCAAGATAACCCACCTACTTCCATGCTCATTCTGATTATTTAAAACAGTTAACATAGCTTACCATCCGTGTAAAACAATTTTTCTACGTCAATCCTCCATTACATGAGAGTTTCCAATCCTGCTCGCTAGCAGCCACTACGAGGATTTTTGGAAACGTATCATTGGAATAACCAAACTCCATTTGAAACGTACCCTTAATAATGCCCTCATCACTTATGATGAATTTTATACAATTATAATCGAAGTGGAGGCAGTTTTGAATTGCCGTCCTCTCACATTTGTAGGGGATGACCTCAATAGTGAGGAACCACTCACCCCTTTTCATTTATTAACAGGGCATAAATTAAATTCACTCCCAGTTCCAGAGGAACTCATTGAAATGGATCCCACATATTTAGATCCTATTAAAATTGGTAAACGTTACAAATATATCCTTTCCCTTGTAAATAAATTTAAAATTAAATGGGAAAAGTATTATTTATTAAATTTAAGGCAGTCTTATAACAAATCTGATCGCTCAAATGTAACTGTCGGAGACGTCGTCCTGGTGGAAGATGACGGTCCCCGTTTAAAATGGAAAATGGGAATTGTAAAAGTCTTACATACTTCCCCTGATGGCTATGTACGATCGGTTTCCTTGAGCACGAGAACAGGTGAAATTACTCGTGCCGTCATTCATCTTTACCCTTTGGAAATTCATAGTAATATTTGATTCTTCCGCAGAAGAAGAATCACCCACATCAAATTCTCCCCCTAGGAACCGCCGCCAGGATAACATCCTGGCTTCCCGTCGGATCAAAGCTATATTCGATTCGAAATAAGCTTCGACGACAACCTTATTGTCCATTTAGACAACACTAAAAAACTTATATAATTTCTCTTACTATTGAACAATTAAAATTAATCTATTAAAATTTCTTACTTATACTTTTTATTTCAAACGTGAATCGCGTTTGTAATTTGGTTGGGGTTATTATTTGATCCCAGCAATGTTTTAAAATGTGATTGCGATAGCCTTGCATATTCATCTCATAATTCATACCGAAATTGTTAGGAAAAAAAGTAAAGGTGGAAACCCTTTAAATTAGGCAAAAATTGAAGGAAAGCCTTCAATAAAATTAAAGCAGCTGTCTTGTAGTGGAAGACCCTCTGGGAAGGGGTCGTCCGTGATAAGAATTATCATGTTTCCTCGACTCAATATTTGCTGTTGGTGGAATCGGAACCGATTAACGTCACTGAGACACATAATCCCTAGTTTACATTGTAAACCCACCTTCCCAATTTTTTTTTTTTTTTTTGGTTAAGTTAGAAGGGTGTTTTTTGATATTTGAGTATGCAAGACTTGAGAGTTGTATTTATCACTTTGTATGGGTCACTTTAAGCTTTCATCCTCCTCTTTGGACGCGGTTCGCTGACGAATAGAAGGTATACTGATTCTTTTTGTTTTTCACATTAAACTTACGAAAACAAATTATATTTTTTCTGTTTGGTTTCCTTTGGTTGGAGAATTTAATGTCGTAATTTATTTTAAACTACTTCATTTGCTACTTGTGGCCAGTTTTCCTGTTGGAAATTGATTGTATTCGTGAGGGGTTGACCTGGGATTGTGTTTGAGGAAATCGGGATTACATTAGTCATCATTTTTTCCTAATAAAATTTTGTAAATATTAATTTAAACAATCAATTTATATATAAAAATTAAAATTTATTAATATAAACTGCTCTTTGATCCGGTACCAGGCATATGAAAAAACCAAAGTACCGTAAAAAAAATCATAAGAGTAAAGTATCCTTTATAATTAGGATACAACTTTGAAATTTACAATATTGATTCTTCTCCCTTTGAATAATAAAAGTCTCAAGTTTGAGACTCTTGGGTTACCTGTAGCCCCTAAAAATAGGGTTAGGGGCTGGAGCCCCCCCCCTTTCATATTTGAAGAAAATTTCTTGCATTTTTTCTTTATTTACATCCCGAATTACAAATGTACCAAATTTCATGAAAAAATTATGTAAATTTCAATAAATATATATATATATATATAATATATTATATATAATATATATATATATATATATATATATATATATATAGTATATATATATATATTTATATATATATATATATATATTATATATATAAAATATATATATATATATATATATATATATATATACTATTATATATATATATATAATAGCATTTATATATTCACAGAACCTTTTGTCCCATATTCATAATGTGAAAAACTGAGTTATACTTATATATACTATATATATATAACTTATAATTTCCTTAGCGTGTGCTAGGAAGTGGGCACTATATTTTGTAAATTTGAAATTAATTAAAGTTAGTTCCTTAATTGGAAACCTAATAATCACGTGTTAAAAAAATAGGCTTCGAATTTTGCCCAAAAAATCTATTGAAAGTTCCCCCCCCCCTCCCCTTATTAACCCAGTACTTTAAGAGTGTCGGACTTGGTTAATACGTCAAATTGACCGTAACATATCCATCTTCAAATGTATAAATATCATTAACCTCTTTGAACGCAGGCAGGTCAATATTAGTCCACGTTTGACCTTTGCGCATTTTTCCCAAATTGAGTTCAGCTTTAGTTGAAGAATTGTCTAAAGTGGAAGTAGAGGCAAATGTTATGTCATTAGTCATCAGAAGGAAATTATTGAATCTGTTGATTATTGTTAATAATAATAATATCTTTAATTAAAAAGTTTAAAAATTTATTACATAATTCCCTATGAGAATTAAAAGCACACGTATTAACAGGATATCTCCTAAAAGTTGCTATTGTAAAACTTTTAAAGATTTTATAAAAAAATCTACATCATTTAGTTTAACAAAATGTAATTTATGATTAATGTTAGTTTTTAAATTGCTGCCTTTTGCGCTACAAATTTATAATTTAACAGTAATATAATTAAATTAATGTTTTTTCATTAATTACTTACTGATAGCCGCTTTTGCGCAATCTTCCCATCTTGTATAAAAGCTCGAAACATCGATTTTGCGAGCATTACTTTCATAACATTACTGCGAGCATGAGCTTTCGTCCCCATTGCTTGTTTTCCCAAAGCTCCAACGACAGACTCATTTAAAATGCAGTATTAAAGTAACGATGAAAATTTTGATGAGATCTATCCTTCAGACAGATTTCACTTTCCTTTTTTTAGGGTGTCATCACTCTTTTGGAAGTGACCACCAATTCCAGTAGGCTCCCTTGATGCTTTTTGTTTTTTGATCAGGGAGAGAAACGCTAATTTTCACTTCTTTATATGGTATTCATAGGATTTTTACATAGGTAAATTGTGTTAATGCCTTCTGTACAAACCGATAGTTTTCCCTACTAATGACTTCGGTCCCCCTACTCTCCTTTCAGATGTATAGAAAAAAGGCTTCAGTGTTTTTTATGTTTTTAATTCATTTTTTGATAAATATTGTGTTCTACATTTATGAATTTAGCCCCTTCTTCGAGTATTGTTCCAGTTAGAACAATTCTCGTTGATAGTAGGCCCACAAATTTATATATAAGGTCACGATATTTTTGATAGAATAGTCCTCAAGATTCGAACTAATCCGGTTGGCCTACGCCTATTTGTTATTTGGTTTCCATCACCGAATTTCAAATATCCGCGCTAATAACCTTTCAAATCACCTTTTCACTTCGGCTTAAAATTTAGGGTCCAGTTTTAAAGTTAGAAATGGAGATTCTACGAGGTTTTGAACTTTTCTTTTTATCTACTCTTTTTTCGGCGAAAAAATAAAAGTTTGATATTGTCAACACTCATAGTAAACAACACCATGTAAACTAATTTTTTTTATTTATTTAAACATACAAACTATAAAATCGCACACTTTGAATATAAAAAACTTAATTATAGAGTTTGCGAATAAAAAACAGAAAAGTACAAATTGGATAATAAATTCCAATGATAAAAAATTTAAAAGATCAAAAAGGTAAAAATTTTCAACCAAGTATTCACTAAAGATAAAACAAACGCTAAATTGGGAAAAAATTAAAAATTAAATAAAAAATAAAAAAAAATGCAAAAAAAATAAAAAAAGTAAGTAAAAAAGCTAAATGGGAAAAATAAAAAATGGAAAAAGAATTCAAAATTTAAAAATTAAACTTTGGATAATTTTTAAAAGACTTTTTTTCATGTTAAAAATTATAAGTACAATAAATGGGCATCGTCAATTGAAAAAATAAAATATTTTTCATTGAATATTCAAATGAATAAGACCAGTCAAATGCTAATGAAAAAGATTTTCCATTTGCCACTTTTTTGTCATTAAAAATCGTGATTTTATAAATAAAGATTGATCAAACATCTCAAAGGGAATTTCGCCTTTGAATCTACAAAATTTGCAAGGTTTGTAAATGAAAAAAAAGGGCCTTATTATAATTATACTTTACTATAAAGAATAGCTAGAATATATTATGTAAAAACAGAATATAAGGAAAATCAACCAAAATTTTTCAATCTGCTCAACCCATTTCATAAACACGTGGAAAATTTTGATCTTGGTTCAAGAGTCGCTGACGAAAAACGAAATTCTATTACTATTAAAAAAAAAAATATTTTTCATTAAGGAATAAGGATTTAATAATTAAAGTAA
>JABUQX010077750.1:0-2500 GCA_015478945.1 Trachelipus rathkii
GTTATTATTAAATTAATTATATTATTTTATTATTATTATTATTATTATTATTATTATATTATTAATTATTATTTACGACTCTCCAAAAACCTTGAACTCTATTTTGTTTAGATTTAACAACTAAAAATATTGAAATAAAATAAAGTTCTGCAGATGATATTATATATACGTGGGTGATTAGCTTGAGTTGAGGGTCGGTGATGGTTGTTTTTTAGTGTGATTTTAGTGTTTGTATTGTTGTTGTTTTGGTGTCTGGTTTGATGTTGTGTGATGATATATAGTATTTTAGGTTATTGGTAGTGAGTGTTGAGTGGTGTGATATTTGCGCGTATATATGGTATTTTATTATGAGTTATTATTATTATAGTTATATAGTTAGTTGTATTGTATTGTATAGTCAGTATTTGTTGGTATATATTTGATATTATATATTATTAGTATGGTTGGTTTATGTATATTTATTTATTGGTGGTTGTATTTGTTATAGTGTTATACGTGGCGAAGTGGGTGTTGAGATTGAGAGAGAGAGAGAGAGATGTAGAGAGATGAGAAGAGAGAGAGAGAGAGTAGAGAGAGAGAGAGAGAGAGAGAGATGAGGAGAGATGAAGAGAGAGAGAGAGAGAGAGAGAGAAGAGAAGAGAGAGAGAGAGAGAGAGAGAGAGAATGCTTTTTGTTTATTTATTTGATTAAATTTTTTGGAGCATATTTATTGTTTATTTCATTAATATTTTCCATTAATATTCGGGTCCTGTTTTCAAATAAAAATTTTTTAACAATTAATGTAAATTTTAAAAACTTTAAATTAATTATATTATTATTATTATTATTATTATTAATTTATTTTTATTTATTATTATTATTATTATTATTATTATTATTATTATTATTATTATTATTATTCTTATTATTATTATTATTATTATTATTTTTTTATTATTATATTAAATTATTATTATTATTATTAATTATTATTATTATTATTGTTATTGTTATTGTTATTGTTATTGTTATTGTTATTATTATTATTATTTTTAATATTATTATTATTATTATTATTATTATTATTATTATTATTATTTTATTAATTATTATTATTATTTTATTATTATTATTATTATTATTTATTATTATTATTATTATTATTATTATTATTATTATTATTATTATTATTATTATTATTATTATTATTATTATTATTATTATTATTATTATTATTATTATTATTTTTAATATTATTATTATTATTATTATTATTATTATTATTATTATTATTAATTAATTTAATAGCAGTAGTAGTGGTAATGTTATTATTTTTTTGTTTTTATTATTATTTCCTTATTTAGAAAATATTAATTTATAACTTTTACTTGAGGATAAATATAAATAAAATTAAGATGAACTTGACATAAAAATAATAATGAAAACAATAATAATAATAAAAATAATAATAATATAATAATAATAATAATAATAATAATAATAATAATAATATAATAATAATGGTTTTAATTTAATAAAAATAATAATAATAATAATAATAATAATAATAATAATAATAATATAAATAATATATAATAATAATAATAATAATAATAATATAAATAATATATAGCAATCATCGAAACACACACAAACAAATAGAAAATCATATAAACATCTATATTGAATATATAAATAATAACATAATAATAACATAAATAATAATAAAATAATAATAATAATAATAATAATAATAATAATAATAATAATAATAATAATAATAATAATAATAATAATAATAATAATAATAATAATAATAAGGTAATTGTTACCCAGAGGGTTGTCACCACCCAGATTTTTTATGAAAATCACAGGATATACTTTAAAAAAATAATGAGAATAGTGAAAACGAAAATTGTCGCTCTCTTTAGGAAAAAAGTTACAGCCTCTCAAAGTTGTTAAAAATCCCATAGACTTTTCAATATTGATCGTCCAGGTTAGGTCTCATTTCAAGCCCTCTAAGTCAGGTATGAATTAAGTTTTGTTTAGGTTACACAGAAAAAATCTATGTAGAAATTAACAAAATCTTATCATAACCTGAACTAGGATGGCCTTAAAACGAGCACGAGGCCCACTAATTTTTATTATAAGAAAGTCTATGGGAAAATTTTAAACTTTCAGAGGCTGTAACTTTTTTTCCTAAAGAGACTGCTGATTTTCGCTTTCACTATTCTTCATTATTATTTTTTTAGAGTATATCCGGTGATTTTCAAAAAAAAAAATTTTTTTGGTTTTTTTTTTTAAAAAACAAATTTTTTTTTTACACTTTGAGAGGCTGTAACTTTTTTTCCTAAGGAGAGCGACGATTTTCGTTTTCACTATTCTTTATTATTATTTTTTTAGAGTATATCCTGTGATTTTCATAAAAATCAGGGGTGACAACCCTCTGGGTAACAATTACCAATAATAATAATAATAATACTAATAATAATAATAATAATAATAATAATAATAATATAAT
>JABUQX010077750.1:12500-15000 GCA_015478945.1 Trachelipus rathkii
ATATATATGTGTCTAATATCTATATGTATAATAATAATATATAATAATTCTATAATAATATATGTAGGTATATGGGATGTATATGTATATATGTATGTATATAATATAATAATAATAATAATAATAATATGGAAATATAATAAATATAATAATAATAATAATAATAATAATAATAATAATAATAATAATAATAAAAATAATAATAATAATAATAATAATAATTTTTTATATATAATTTATATATATTTGTTGTTGTAATAATAATAACAATCATATGTAATAATAATTTAAGAAAATTTATATAATAATAAAAATTTAATAATAATAATAATATAATAATAATATATACATATATATATAATAATATGTGTATAATAATAATATAAAATATATAATTTAATAATAATAATAATATATAT
Organism: Trachelipus rathkii; assembly: GCA_015478945.1. Lineage (NCBI taxonomy): Eukaryota > Metazoa > Arthropoda > Malacostraca > Isopoda > Trachelipodidae > Trachelipus > Trachelipus rathkii. Next base: position 12,920 of record JABUQX010077750.1, read on the forward strand.
AATAATAATAATAATAATAATAATAATAATAACAATAATAATAATAATAATAATATAATAATGATAGATGTAAATATATATATATATATATATATATATATATATATATATATATATATATATATATATATATATATATATATATATATATATATATATATATATATATAATATATATAAAAATAAAAATTTATAAGATATATATATATATATATATATATATATATATATATATACTAATAAGTTAAATATAAAGAAAAGTTTCAGACATGGAAAATATCAATAAAAAGTAACCTATTCTTTGCTCTTTTAAATCTTTTTAAAATCAACACACATTTAATTTCAATTTCATTTCTAACTTCCCTACGTATTAGAAAATTCTCGAACTCTCTTCCAATATTCAAACAACAGATATTTAAAAATAAAAAAAATAAATAAAAAAAATAAAGAAGGCGTTTCTGTCCTGCTAAAAATAAAATTTTTGTCATATTAAATAGACACACCCTAATTACTTTATTTTTTTTCCTGTAATTTACCTTAAATGTATATAAAACGTAGTAATTATAATGTCACTAAATGTAGTTGAGGTAGTCAGCTTCGGAATCAAAATCATAATCACGTACATTACCCTAAATATTTTTTATTTGGGATTGAAACTATAACTCTCATTGCATTAACACCGATTTTATAGTTAAAATTATTATTATTATTATTATTATTATTATTATTATTGTAATGTAAGTTTTACTTTTAACTTCCAATTCTCTGAATAATTTCTTCTGATTATCATTTAATTTTCTTAATACTAGTCTAGAAAATAGTTTGCAAAGAAAATAAGAGGCATATTTAAATTTATTAGTTTCTGACCGGTTTCGTCCGTAAACGTCGGACATCTTCAGAGCTTCGATTCTAACATTTGAATGAATTATATAATAAAAGATTTAAAAAATTAAAATTAAAAATTAGATTTTAGATTTTAGTATTTCATATTATATTTAATTTAAGTGACAATACGTTGAACTTTATGTTAATGTCTGGTTTTAGGTGTTTTATGTAGTAAGCCTCAGCTATTTTCAGTTTTTGAGCTTCGCATGAGGAGTGTAAAATTTTGAATGACTGTGAGATATCAGGTATAGTTGTTTTGTTATGTTCAGTGAATAAATGTTCGTATATTTTACTAGGTTTAAAGCGGTGCTGGTATGCCCTATCTGTTAATCTATTAGTCGTGTAACCAATATACGTCGACGTACAGTCAGACTCGGGACATGCGAATTGGTACACGACATGGGTGTCATTAGTAGAGAAGCAGGAAGAAAGTTTTCTTGTTTTGTAGTATAGTTTAACTGTGATTTTTATTGTTGCCTTAGATTTAATGTGGGTGTTAATAATGCCGCGTAGACATTTTTCCTCTTTATCAAAGTCTTTTGCATTGGAAGTTTTAAAATAAAATTTAATGCTTTCAGAGTTAATATTCGTATTGTCCTGTTTTTTATAGAGTTTGCTGATGGTTTTGTTTATTATTTTTTCCGTTAAATTTAAAGGGTGGTTACAGTTTACGAAGTATATTGGTTACACGACTAATAGATTAACAGATAGGGCATACCAACACCGCTTTAAACCTAGTAAAATATACGAACATTTATTCACTGAACATAACAAAACAACTATACCTGATATCTCACAGTCATTCAAAATTTTACACTCCTCATGCAAAGCTCAAAAACTGAAAATAGCTGAGGCTTACTACATAAAACACCTAAAACCAAACATTAACATAAAGTTCAACGTATTGTCACTTAAATTAAATATAATATGAAATACTAAAATCTAAAATCTAATTTTTAATTTTAATTTTTTAAATCTTTTATTATATAATTCATTCAAATGTTAGAATCGAAGCTCTGAAGATGTCCGACGTTTACGGACGAAACCGGTCAGAAACTAATAAATTTAAATATGCCTCTTATTTTCTTTGCAAACTATTTTCTAGACTAGTATTAAGAAAATTAAATGATAATCAGAAGAAATTATTCAGAGAATTGGAAGTTAAAAGTAAAACTTACATTAAAACAAAAGCTGAC
>JABUQX010077751.1:0-13439 GCA_015478945.1 Trachelipus rathkii
ACTCCGATTCCGGCTCCGACTAAGGTTTTTTCTGCAGCTATTTGTAAATTTGTCGCAGCATTCTTTGGTTAATATATATTTTTCACCTAAAAAAAATGTTTTTTTGAAAAAATTTATACCCACGATCCGGTCGGCCGGATCCGGCTTGGCTCTTGCTCGTGCTCCTTCTCCGCTCTCGGCTCCGGCTCAACTAGGTTCTGACATACCTGGAAAATTGTTCAGCACTTCTTTTAATAACATATTTTTTTACCTAGAAAAAGATTTTTTGATAAAAAAACTACTCGCCAGGATCCACCGTCCATCTCCGACTGCTGGCTGGCTCCGGCTTCGGCTTCAGTTCCGGCTCCGGCTCCGGCTGTCCGGCTCCGATCCGACCTAAGGTTTCTGCCTATTTGAAAATTACTTTAGCATTCTTTTGTGAAATAAATTTTTAGCCTAAAAAAGTATTTCTTTGAAAAAATCACTTAAGACGTGTCCGACACCGGCTCTGGCGTCGACTCGGCTCCGGCTCCGGCTCTGGCTTAAGGTTTTTGCACTATTGAAAATTGTCCAGCACTTCTTTGGCATATATTTTTCCGCCTAAAAAAATTTTCCTTGAAAAAATTAAACCCGGGGCTCGGCTTCCGGCTCCGGCTCGCGGCCCGGCCCCGGTCTGGCTGCCGGCTCGCGGCTAAGGTTTTCTACACTAGTTCTGAAAATTGGTTCAGACTCTTTGGCAATAGAATTTTTCATCTAAAAAAATATTTCCTAAAAAAAATTTATGCCAAAGCATCCGACCCCCCTTTGCATATTAAAATACCTGCTCGCGGCTCCGGCTCCGGCTCGGCTCCGGCTCCGGCTCCGGCCCGGCCCCGGCTCCGACTAAGGTTTCTGCACTGTTTGTAAATTGTCCAGCACTTTTGTAATATATTTTTTACCGTAAAAAAATATTTAAAAAAAAAATTTATATCCAGCGATCCGGCTCCGGCTCCGGCTCCGACTAAGTTTCTGCACTAGTTGTAAATTGTCCAGCACTTCTTTCGAATATATTTTTTTCACCTAAAAAATATTTTTTGAGAAATTTATATACCCAAGATCCGGATCCGGATCCGGCTTCGCTCCTGCTCGCTGCTCGCGGCTCCGGCTCGGCTCCAATAGGTTTCTAGAGCTCTGCACGCATATGAAATTGTTCAGCAACTTCTTTTAATAAATATTTTTTTACCTAGAAAAGATTTTTTTTATAAAAAAAGTACTCATTTCTCCACCTCCTCTCCGACTCTGGCTCCGGCCTCGGGATTTTAAAATTCCCCTAGCGGCTTCACCACAGGCTTCCGGCTTCGGCTCCGGCTCCGACTAAGGTTTCTGCACTATTTGAAAATTACTTAAAGCACTTCTTTTGGTAATATATTTTTACCTAAAAAATATTTCTTGAAAAAAATTATGCGGCAGTCTCACGGCTCCGAAATCCGGCCCGACTGCCGCTCCGGCTCTGCTAAGGGTTTTGCACGTATTCTGAAAAATTGTCCAGTGCTTGGTTTTTGGCAATATTTTTTTTCCTAAAAAAAATATTTCTGAAAAAGAATTAGCACCCGGCTCCGGCTCCGCTCGCGGCTCCGGCCCGGCCGCCGGCCTCTGGCTCCGGCTTCCGGCTAAAGATTCTGGCATCTATTTTGAAAAATTGGTTCAGCACTTCTTTTGGCAATAAATTTTTCATCTAAAAAAAATATTTCCTAAAAAAATTTATGGCCAAGCATCCGTCTGCGACTCTTGCTCCTGCATCGGCTCCGGCTCCGGCTCCGGTCCGGCCCCGACCCCGGCCTCCGACTAAGGTTTCTGCAACTAGTTGTAAATTGTCCAGCACTTTCTTTGGTAATATATTTTTTTACCTAAAATAATATTTTTAAAAAAAAATTTATATCCAGCATCCCGGCTCCGGCTCCGGCTCCGACTAAGATCTTCTGCACTATTGTAAATTGTCCAGCACTTCTTTCGTTAATATATTTTTCACCTAAAAAAATTATTCCCACTTACAAATATATATATGCCAGCATCCGCTCCGGCTCCGGCTCCCGGCTCGGGCTCCGCTCCGACTAAGGTTTCTGCAACTATTTGTAAATTGTTCAGCCCTTCTTTGGTAATATATTTCAACTTAAAAAATATACTTGTTTTGAATATTTAAATTCCAGCCGCGACCCATACCGTTCCGGCTCCAGCTGCGGCTCAGAGCTTCTGCTCCGGCTCGCTCCGACTAAGGTTTCTGATTATTTTTGTAAATAATAACAATTTAAAATTGGGTAAATATATTTTTTAAACCTAAAAAATGTTTTTTGAAAAAATATAATACCCAAGATCGGATCCGGATCCGGTTCGGCTTCCTGCTCACGGCTCGGATAGAGATTCCAACTAAGGTTTCTGCACTATTGAAAATTGTTCAGCACTTCTTTTAATAACAATCATTTTTTTTTACAACAAAAATAAAAAAGATTTATAATATATATATATAACGCAGGATCCAGCCTCCATCTCCGGACTGACTGGCTCCGGCTTCCGGCTGGCTCGGCTCCGACTAAGGTTTTCTGCACTATTTGAAAATTGTTGGCACTTCTTTTGGTAATATATTTTTTACCTAAAAAATATTGTTTTCCAATAATTATGGCCCAGCCGTCTCGCGGCTCCGACTCCGGCCTCGGCTCTGGCTAAGGTTTTTGCAACTATTTCGGAAAATCTGTCCAGTGCATTGTTTTGGCAATATATCTTTTCCCCTAAAAAAAATATTCTTGGAAAAAATTAGCATCCAGCGCTCGGACTCCGGCTTCCGTGCGCCGGCCCGGCTCTGGCTCCGGGTCCGTGTTCATCTTCAATCCTACTCAGGATCCGTCATCCAAGCACTTTTTTTTGGCTAATATATTTCTTCAACCTAAAGAAATATTTATTGAGAAAAAAATTAAGACCAGAATCCGGCTCAGGCTCCGGCTGCGGCTCAGATAGATATAATAGAGATAGATAGGCGCGGTCCAGTATATAGATAGATATATACTCCACCAATTGAAGAATATGATCAGTACTTCTTTGGTAACAAATTTTTTTAATATTCTTGATAAAATTATACCCAGGATCCACCTCCGGTCCGCTTCAGGCTCGGCCTAGAGGCTCCGGCTCAATATAGACTTCACTATTTTACCGAGTAAAAGCTGGAGCTCTTTTGAAAAATTGCAACAAAAAAAACAAAAAAACTTCTTTTGTTATTAAAAATAAACATTTTTGATCCTGAACCTGGAATTGAAATTTGTATGGAAATTGGATTTTTTTTTTAGTTCGACACCGTTCTAAAAAGTAATTTCTGTATCTAAAAGACCATTTAGAATTTCAAAAATAATTACACATGATGTTTCAGGAGAGAATTTTTCTACTATTTAGATAATAAAAAGAAAAAATGGGAAATATTTATTGCTTTCAAAAAGTAGGGGTCTAGTTATGAAGTCTCCCCTTAATGACTTAATAATTAATATTTTATATTCTTTTAATGATGTTATATTACGCTATCAATAATATTGTTTAATAACATAGGAAGTAGCTACGACAGCAACTGCAGAATCTTGGCAAAATTTAAAAAACGTTTATTGCACACATTCATCCGTAAATATATATATATATATATATATATATATATATATATATATATATATATATATATATATATATATATATATAATATAAATATATATAATATATATATTATATAACTTATATATATATATAATATATATACTATATATATATATATATATATATATATAGATAGATAGATAGATAGATAGATAGATAGATAGATAGATAGATAGATAGATAGATAGATAGATAGAAATATAAGACCATATTTATTTAATTTCTATGTTTTCAATATCACAATTATGCAAGATAATCTATATAAATAGAATATTCCATATATATTATATACATACAGAGAACAATATAAACTAATCTATATATAAAATATTTCGTAATTTTATATACATATTCTATTCTAAGAAGATAAATACTCAATTTTCATCTTCCCCTTCAATAATAAAGAAATAAAAATTCTATTTCTTTAATAGAAAAATTCTATTTTTGTTCCTAACTTAATTTACGGAGAACTTTTTTTGAAAGACTTTCCAAACTTTTGATGATGTTCTTTTACAAAAAGTTTTTCATAAAAATTCTTTCCTCCAAATTATTTTCTTTGTCACTCAAAATCCTATAATTTTTCTCATTTATACCCTTAATATAAATTCATAACAAGAAACAAGTCATATATATATATATATATATATATAATATATATATATATTAATATAGAGAGAGATAATATATTACTATATATATATATATATATATATATATATATATATATATATATATATATATATATATATATATATATATATATATATTATCGATATATATATATATATATATATATATTATATATATATATTATATATATATATATATATATATATTATATATATAGTATATATATATATATATATATATATATATATATAGTATATATACAGTACTACATCATTATGGTAAGTTAGTATATATATTATATTATTTATATATATAGTATATATATATATATATATATATATATATATATATATATATATATATATATATATATATATATATATATATATATATATATATATATATATAGAGAGAGAGAGAGAGAGAGAGAGAGAGAGAGAGAGAGGATACTAAGTATAGCGACAAATTCTGTGACGCTATGAAACAGTGAGTGTAAAAATATTGGTTAAATGCACATATGTAGGGGAATACACGGTATAGGAGATTTAGGGCAAATGCGTTCCACCGCAATAGTACCAAACATACAGAAACAGCATTAATATTATAATTGTATTTATTGCATACATAATACATTTAGTGGTGTTCCACCTCTATGTCCTATTCACAGTAGGTGCTCAAAATGCGAACAGATTGGAGCAATGCAGGTTTCTACCCGTCTTATCATGGAGTGACGTAATCTTAGGAGGATTTCCGCATACCGACTAATTTGGTCGCACTCATCAAAGATACGTAACCGAATGGTAACAACATCAGAGATATAGTCTCTGCAAACGAGTGGCCAGACAAATAATAATCTAAGGGGTTGATGTCAGGGGACCGTGGTGGCCTTGCAACGGGTGCTCCGCGTACAATCCAACGATTAGGATAGTTACCGTCGAAATGCTAGCGAATTTTCCAAGAATGCTTCACTCCATGATGAGACGAGTAGAAGAAGCCTGTATTTCTGCAGACGGGTCACATTTTGAACACATACAGTGAATAGGACATTGATATGTAATACAACCTACATGTACTATGTGTACAATAAATACTATTATATTATTAATGTTTCAGTATATTTGATACTACTTCAATGGAAATTATTTGCTCTATATTTCTTCTATCGTTCAATTCCCGACCTATGTGCATTAAACGAATTTTTTTTTCACACTCATTGTGTTCATAACGTCACACAGCTTCTGTCGGTATTCTTAGTGGTCCAACCTATGCATATATATATTTATATATAGTATATTATATATATATATATATATATTATATATATATATATATATATATATTATATAATCTCAAATATATTTTTTTGAAAATATAGATATCGATTTGTATATATTATAATAGACAGAGGTGGGGCTAAGGGGATGTCTAAACCCACGAAATTATTCATGCGATCAAAATTTTTGGTGGTTCAAGATTCTAAATTTTAATTTTTAATAGTAATAAAAGTTGTAGTAATTAAAAATAAATTTAAGAGTATACATTAATAGAAATGAGGAAACATTTTTGTAGTTGGTGAAGATTTCTTAAGTAAAGTGGCTGTTGAAAGCATTAAAGGATAATCTCTTGCGGAGGTAATACTACGAACACTGAAATTGCAGAAGCAATCAAAAAGAGTTTTATAGGTGTTTAGGCTTCCGAAAATATCCAGTTGTGTTATATGTTCATTGTTGTTCACTTCCATGTGAAGTACAACATATTAGAAACTTTATGGAACTGCGAATGCAACTAGGTACTATTTTAGATTGGCCAAGCAAACTACTATTATAATAGGAAAAATAGGAAAGATTATTCCAGACAAAAATTGGACATTACCACACGAATTAATGAAACAAGGTTGGTGGAAGGTTACGATGCATTGTTAATATCTAGATAAATTTTTAAAGCGTTTGTTGAACCTTTAGAGGAGCTTGAATGGAATAAGATATTAAACCTTCAACAAAAAAAAACTTTTGAAGTTTGTAATCAAAAGAAAATTTGCTATAAGTATTTTTGACTGCAACTCTGTCCTCTTACACTCTTCCATTATGTACTAAACGGCAGTCTCCATCATTAGTGACAACAACTGCTCTTATTCATTTTGAAAATGTGACGTTTCTTTTTTAAGATTTTCAAGCAAACATCGATGAAAAATTTTCAAACATTTTGGAAGTTGCAACAGAACTACTACTGCTTTCTATTGATGAAGAAATGAGAATGCCTCATGTGGGAATCAATGTAAAATGAAAAGATATATGGTAATTACAATTCTATTATATTCTTGAAGATTTTTCAAACCAGTTAGAGAGCAAGTTCGCGAGCCATAGATCCATACTTACTAATCTTTGTAAAGTCACTCATATCCTCTAAATCTATTAAAATTTTTAAAAATTATGTAAATAAATTTGATCTTTCTAGTCACAATTGGTTTGCTAAAGATTTTATCATTTACCTCACCCAAAATGTGCACTCCAAAAAATACTTCTCTACTCTGAAAAGACCAAAATCATACTTTTTCAAAACTACAGGAGAAGAAAGCCTAACAGAACTGGCTTTAATGAATGTTCATCATAGATACACAATTTCGGTGGGAAATATAATATAATATATATTATATTATAATATATAATATAATATTAGAGTTTGAAGACAACTATAATTCCTAGGGGCAGCGTCCCTTTGGCGAATAACACAAGAACAAGCAGAGTTAAACTATGGTTTATAAGTTTTTCGGCACAGAGGATAGAACAAAATTGACTCTCTAAGGATTATTGAGATACCGGGAAAAGTGAACTGTGTAGGAAATTGATATCATCAATTGGAATAGTTTATGTTAAACATCCCGTGGAGATGGTCGCAATCGTTGTGACCGGATTGTGGAGTTAGCGAAGAACCTTGACTTGAAGAACCCTAACTTGAAGAACTTGACTTATTGATGGCTAGTTCAGGAGTGCGGACTTTGACAGCGGGCAGCAGATGGGAGAGATCAACGGATAGTCTGCGTCTCGGCCAGGGACACTGAATGCTTCGGTAAGGGAAAGGGACAGTTACTGAAATCCTGGTGGGACAAATGGACGGCACCTCTCCTCCCGAAAGATGTTCGTTCGTGGGGAAGTGCTCATGTGCTCCCTGAAACGTAGTTAAAAGGTTGACTGGTAATAGTATAAAGTGTATTATTGTACTGGTATTTTTAAGTGATTATGATTTTAGATAGGGATAGTTGTATGTTGGTAATTTGTTAATATGGAAAGTAATATAAACTTTAAAAATGATTTAAGCCTTTTTGTTGTCCTGTGGTAGTCTTTAGACCTCGTTACGAAGAGGAACGCGTTTGAAGAGGGAAAAATACCCTATAAAAATGTATGTGTATGTGTATGTGTATGTGTATGTGTATGTGTATGTGCATATATATATATATATATATATATATAATATATTATATATATTATATTATATATAATATATTATATAATTATATATATTATATATATATATATTATTATATATATATAATATATATTATCTATATTATATTTATATATATATTATATATAATGATATATATATATCATATTATATATTGTATGTGTATTGTATCTATATATATATATATATATATATATATATATATATATATATATATATATATATAAGGTTATTTTTTTGTTTTAAATTTTCATCATTTCATAATTTTTCCTTTATTTAAAAAGGCTTTTTTGCAACCACTACTTTTCATTGTTATGTTTTAAAAATGTTCTTCAAGTTTGTAAGTTATTCAGCTTTTGTCTTTGATTCATTAACTTAACTTTGTCGAAACCACCACGCTTTACTTTACATCAAAGTATTTAACTTCAACAAAAATTGAAATATGCAAAAAGGAAACAAACAATTTGGATAGGATTGTTGTAAGGTTAAAGAGACAAATATATAAGATAGGCAAACATTAAGACATTAACACATAACCTAGTCATATCCAGGAGACCTAAATGAACATACATTATATAAAAACATTAATTAATTCTGTAAATAAATTAGATCATTAGATAATGTAGATTAAGCCATATATAAAAAGAAAAGGACGTTTGAGATAACGTTTAAACAATAATTTTCCAACATAAGATAGTGCATATGTTACGTATTATTCATAGTATAAGGAGTAGACGTAACGGTTGTTAGTCGTTTTATACTCGTGATGTGTAATTTGATCATATGAACATACATATAGAACAATAAAATATATATATTTTATATATAAATATTATATAACATAGTACAGACATAGTTCATTAATATCATTTGTAATATAATATAAATTATTTCATAGCTTAGTACATCGAGCTAATGATATAATATATAAATTTAAGTTTTATAAATTTTTAATTGTATATTTATAATTTTAAATTAATGAATATCAATGTTTTATATTGAATTTGTTAATCTGATAGCACGTAAGACTAATTATAAATAGCAATACTTGGAGTATAATATACTTTTGTATCTTTTAAGCTTTAACTCGCGAGAACGTATCTTTTTATGTTATATGTTATTCATTATCTCTTATTTAGCTACATATATAGGTAAAACGGATGAGCAAAACATGATAATTCTAAACTGTCTCAACCCCTTAAATAAGGTATACAACTAGCAACACTAATATACTCAGTATGGTCATTATGTCTTAGGTGATATAGAGGGTTAACTGACTTATAGGGTGGTTCTAGACTATTTAATACTTTAGATTATATATCTAGGTGAGATATTATTGCTACTTAACCGCGTACGTAAATAATATATATATATGTATTATTTATAATATAAATTCATAAAATTTTTGTAAATAAAGTCATTATTTATTTAAAATACTTCGTAGTTATAGTATGATAAGTATATGTGATGATAGATAAAGATGTGGATGTGGTGTGTAGTATCTTATTTGTACTTCTGATTATTTCAGTTAACAGTCGTGATAATAAATAATATTCTTTTGTGTTCAATGTATGTATGTATATTGAATATATGACATATTGTTACATGTTATATATAGAAATGATTGTCGTTAATGACATAAGCGATATTGAAATTCATAATACGTCTACGGTAATTGTATTTATTGAATTGAGTAATTAATTTATGATAAATGTACCGTTGTGTTCAGATAATCTACACGATCGATCGACTGAGTGATTATAATATGTACATTATATACTTTATACACGATTAATTCATTTTGATTGTAAGTATTGTAAGTGCTCGGCTCACGTATTGATGAGTATCTGTGGACGTACATTTGCCTAGATTGTGTTGTGTGTGCATGCGATAACCAATTAACAACTCTTGTGGTGATTGTGAGATAAATAGTTAATCTGGACGATCGCTGACTTCTTGATAGTATCGTAGGACTCTTAGTGTGTAAGTATAAATCTTTATTTTGCTTGTAATTTATTAATATCTCGCTTGTTTTTGTGAGTGATATGAGTAAAGTCTGTGTTGATGATGGTGTAGTAGTAAACTTCTTATTATTATTTTATGTGCGTTGGTGTTAGGATTAGAATATAAACGTGTAGATACGTATATACTATGTTAGTATATTATTTGACGTCTTGTAGTAATGGATTTTGTGTTTACGTCCGTATATAATACTAGTATGGATCACAGTGCTGTGTATCTATTAAGTGATTGCTATATTCAGTGTTATATGAATCTAGTGTATATTATCTTTTTTTCAGTATGTATATATTAAGTTATATAGCTTGTGTGTCTTGGTATCGCGTGATTCACTTTGTAGTATCTTATAGTAGATGTGCGACTATCTTAGATATGTATAATAACGGTGCTATAATAATAATAATTAGTAAATGTGCGATCTCTATAATCGTACCATGTAGTTATATCAAGCTCTTATCATTTGAGATTTATTAACAGTTATTATAAGTTATTAGGCTATAAGTTGCTAAATTATTAAGCTATAAGTTATTAACAGCGAGAACATACAACAATATAGTAGTAGGCAGCTGATATTTCGGTGTTTCTTGGATTTTCGTATTAAGTTGCTTAAATATCCTAGCAGCAGGGTTATTTTTCAGATACTTAGCAGTTACTTCATTAGTTGGATATCCTATGTACAACATGAAGGCCTTATTTGGAAAAGTTTCATTAAATGTGTTATGATTGTAGGTGTGCTAAGCGTGATGTGCACTCGCTGTGGTATGTGTATTTTTGTCTTTATTTCGAGCGTGAGTATGTATGTATGTAATGTGAAAACCGTCATCGTGTGTATCTTGCGTTATGCTCAGGACAAGATTTCAATGTCGAATGAATATTTTAATTTTGTTCCTTTGATCAGAACCGTCGGCGTGTGAAATATTTCTCTCTATTTACAGTAGATTCAATCTACACACCCGATCTAGAAGATCTACTCATATCCGCAATACACGACTCCAGAGCAAAATGTCTTGCTGCTACACGATACGCGTCTTTAAATTAAGATTAGGTACAACAGCCTTTATATTTTTTTTTCTTTTTTTTTTCTTTTATATTTTGAGAGATATGGCGAGATAGATGGTATAGTGGACGATTGTCACTTAGTCCTTATAACTCTTGGAATATATATTAATTAATTATTTTTCTTTTCTTATAACATCTTATTTAATTAATTAATCATTCCAATATTCTATATAGATGACTTTTTTTTATAACAACAGCAACTCAATCACTCACAGGCATCAAGAGTTAATAAAACAATAATCAAAAAACACAATGTTAACTACAAAATATACTGAGTCTAACCAGAGGCAGTAAAACATCATGAGGTTAAAACAGGTAAACATATCGAGTTAAGCAGTAAAACATCGAGTTAAAGCAGTAAAGCAGTAAAGCAGTAAACCAGATGAGTTAAAGCAGCTAAAGCAGTAAAACTAACTACACAAACCAAATTGTGGAGAGTAACATAACTACACAAAGCACAACTACATCAAAACCTCACACACATACACGCAACCCACCACACGACTCATGATATTATCTCTTACTATTAAGTATATTGATTTAGTTTATATAGGTATAAGTATTAATATAATATATATATATACTAGATAGTATATATTAATAATAATATCTATAATATTATATAATATTATATATATATAGTATATCATATATATATATATATATATATATATATCATATATATAACCTATTCTCATAATATTATTATAATATATAGTAATCTTATATATATAATATATATGACCTGTTATGTACTTTCTTATATGGGGTTATGTTAAAGAGATGTGATAATGCTAAATAAAGAAGGCAATGGTGAAAGACAAATTACTTCAAGTAAAACTTTTATGCTATATGTGTTTTATATGCACTGCTCTAAAACCCTCCTCATATAGGAGTTGCTAACACCTTGACACTAAAATAAGCAGTTAAAGCTAAATGCTCAGAAGAGATTAATGTATTAAAGTGCATAAAAGCAGGACGCAGAGCTTATCCGTAATGGTCTAGGTAAAACAATATGAGGTTAAATGCGAGTACGAAACATGAGTTAAAGCCAGTAATAGGCAGTAAAACAGGGACTAAGTCATACGTAAATCCTCCTTAGGTAGACCCGTGGTATTCTAGTGAAGGCCTATTTGATATTACTTATTGAGATATTTGATAGCTTCTTTAATAAGGTATTAGAAGTAGTAGTTACATAAATAATATACGTATGAAAAATAGTTAGTTTTAAGTTCGTCAGTTTGAAAACATAACTATGTTAAAAGAACAAAAAGGCTACTAAACCAACTATGAAGTAATGACTGAACAATGCTCGGAGATCTTTTCTTTTTTATTTTAAAACACCCCAACTGACTGTGTTCTCATTTATTTACTGAAGTTTATCAAACAAAGTTTATTTCATAAGGTATGTAATAATTTATTATAAAAAATAACATAATAGAATTAACATATAAAAAACGCAAGTAACTGGGTAAAACAGAATAATAGAAGTCCTGATTTTCTGCCTAAATAATTACAGGTAGATTTTTGCTACAAGCAAATAAAAGTGCGAGGCTAACGTATAGGTGTCAAACTGCCATAAAACAAACAGCATACTATATTTAACCCCTCTTAGCGTGTGTAAGGTTACACCCTCTATTCGATCTGACTGGATGTCGCGTTAATCTTTCTGCTTTCTTTTACTACTTCTGAATACTCTGTCGCCAATAGGTATGTAATGTTAATGTTTTTAGAATAAATTTCGGTCACGTTGTTAGTCAAAATTAAATGTTTTTTCAATAGTCAGGGACACTCTGGGTTTGTTCTTTCTTAAACAACATAACAACTTTTTTACAAAAATTTTATAAATTCAAAAGTTATTAAAAGTAAAATTAAAGGATTTCCTTGGAAGAAGTTAGACAGTGTAGCACACAATGGAAGAGTTTTTAAAAATAAATAAATGTTTAGTATGGAAATAAAAATGAAAATGGACCTCGTGAGTAATGCTTAAGTATTCATTCTGCGGGAAATATGTTAGGCATTTGCGGGCGGCACGCGCGGCCGGGTGGTGGGGGGTTTAAACGGCGGTAATATGGGCCGGGCGGCGCGGCCGCACCGGCGGGCGGTCTGTGGTACGGCGGGACTGCGCTGGGGGCAAGGCGCTGCGCTCGATCGCCCGAAAACCCGAGGTTTTTCAGGGGGGCGAACCGGAGGGCCTCTCTCATACTAGGCTCTGGCAGAAGCCTCGGCGGGACGCGATGACCTCTGAAGAATGTTTTGACCGGGGGCGATCGGTCACTGGTCCTCAGAAATGTGTAGGCTCTTTAAGATATATATTCTATCGTGTTATATAAGTGTATAAACAGTACTCATCCTCATAGTAGGTAAGCATTCTATGCAGATTTGTAATATACATCCAAGTCCATTCCTTCAATACATTTATTACCTAGGGGTAGACACCCTGATTAGGGCTATTCTTAAGGGTCAGGGGAGGTTTTTTAGAAGAGAAGGCTTTGAAAAAAGTGGCACACTACGAGTTGGGCAATCATGTGAACACTCACGTTGGCACTTTAATGTTTGGGCAACTCAATATGGCACTCCTTTTGCAAATCATGCACTCCTTGGCGACTCAGTTGTGGCGCACT